>CADEPD010002793.1:0-11055 GCA_902829195.1 Fraxinus dipetala | reverse complement strand
ACTACCAGTGCATAAGCATCAAAATAGTCTATCCCTTCCTTTTGTCGATAACTCTTTGCTTTTAGTCTAGCCTTAATGGTATTAAGAGTACCATCAACATCGTACTTTCTTCTAAACACCCATTTACATCCAATAGGTTTGGATCCTGATGGTAAATCGATAAGTTCCCATGTATTGTATAACATAATTGAATCAATTTCATCCTTAATTACATCTTTCTAAAAAATACTATCTCGAGAATTCATAGATTCACTATAAGTTTTAGGATCGATTTTCACTTGTAGAACAAAAGAAATTGTTCTTACAACATTTTTCTCATTTCCTTCTACTAGATAAAACAAAATAAGTTGAGAGTTAATTTCATTTGGTCCTAAAGACTTCTAAAATTGAGTTTTTTTGCTCCTTCGAGGCTGACTAGATTCATTAACATCTTTAGAAGATGTTTCATCTTGTGTTCCACTAGAGTTAGGAATCTCTCTATGAATTTCCAGTAATTCATTATTCAAAGATAGTGAATTCTTGAAGAACTCTACGTCACTGGATTCAATAATCACATTAGACTCCAAATTCAACAATCTATATGGTTTGTTATTACTAGCATATCCAACAAAGGCACATTTGATACCTCTTGGACCTAACTTGGCCCTATTAGGGTTTGTGTTCTTACAATAAGCAAGACACCCCTACACTTTTAAGTATTCAATGTTTGGTTTTCTTCTTTTCCACAATTCATAAGGAGACACCTTAGTAAAGTTTGAAGGAATTATATTCAATATCCTACATGCACTCAATAATACTTCACCCCATAAATTAAATGGTAACTTAGCATAATTTAACATGACATTTATTTTTTCAACTAAAGTTCTATATTTTATTTCACCTAAACTATTTTGTTTGGGTGTCCTGGATGTCGAATATTGATGAATTATGTCTTGTTCACAAAACGAATTTAAATCACTAGAAAAGTACTCATCTCCCTATAATTTCTTAATTTTTTTATTTTCTTACTTAAGTGATTCTCAACTTTACTTCATTTTTATATACTTTAAACATGTCAAATGCTTCATGTTTATGCTTCATCAAGTAAACATACGTATATTTAGTGAAATCATCAATGAAGGAAATAAAGTACATATTTCCTCCTCTAGTTAACATACCATTTAATTCACATATGTCCGTATGAATTAATTCTAAAGTACTAGAAGTCCTATTTACATTTTAATAATGCTTTTTAGTCATTTTAGATTCTACACATGTTTCACATTTAAATGTATCATTTTCATTATATGTTATTAAGTCATATTTTAACATTCTTTTCATGGTACTCTTACATATGTGATCTAACATAGCTTGCCATAAAATGAATGAATCAACGATATAAGCAAAATCAGCTTTATTATTAATTAATTTGTCAACAATACATAATTTGACCATTCCTTCACATGAATAGCATTTTCCAACAAATTTTCCATTTAGGGATAGTACAAGTTTACTGGATTCATAAACACATTTTATACCCAATTTGCATAATGTCCAGATTTTTCACACACGAACCAACCACATTTGGTCTTCTTGGACTTGTTAAAGTTCCTTGAAGGCTTTCTCTTGTTGGATTTATTAGAAAGCTTGATTTTCTCCACGACATTGGCCCTTGAAGTACCTTTATAAGAATTGTCATTCTTATCTCTTGCCCTCGATCTTCCTCAATTCAAAAATGTTTCTACAATTGTTCCAAAGATAGTCTTCGGAACTATGTATGATTTTCTTCCGATATACTTTCCTAGTTCCGAGAAGTTTTGCAATAATTGCCCCTACTTGGAAAGTTTCTGGAATCTCAATTTTGACCACCTTCAACTTGTTGACAAGCGCTTGTAATTCATGAATTTGGGGAAGAATGAGAATATTCTCAAGAAATTTAAAATCGAAGTACCTCGAAATTAAAAATTTCTTTGTACCTTCTTCTTTGACTTTGTACTTACTTTCCAAAGCGTTCAAGATTTCCTTTGTCGATGAAGTATTGGTGTGGAGATCATATAGCCTATCTGATATAGTGTTGAGAATATGGCCACGATATATGACTTCATCTTCTTGGCGCTTTTGTCTTTCGACTCTCACGGCATCGGTTTCTCCATTTGTTAGTTCCGGCAATGGTACCAAATTCGAATCAAGGATGTAGAATATCTTCAATGCCATTAGTAGAAACTTCAGTTTATTTTACCATCTCATGAAGTTGGTTCCATCAAAGCGAACCAATCGAACAAGATCTTGATTAATAAACTTGATCATTACAATAGTGCTTTCATTCTCCATTGCACAAATAAATATAGTTTGAGAATTGTTGGATAATAATAAATGTGTACAAAGAGGTATGGAGATGAAAGTAAAGAACAAAAACTAGAAAATTGGAGAAAATGAAAAGAGGAACAATAAGAAGAAGAAAAATAAGGCTCGAACACGATACCGTTGTCCTCAAACTATATTTGCTCCCTCTCAGATGGAAAATGATGCTTAAAAGGATTATGGAAAATGGTTTGTAAGATTAATCAAGCCTTGTAAATGATTTAACACTTAAACACTAGTGAAATCCTCCAAATCTTGAAGAACACAAATGAAAATTTTGAATATGTATAAAGGAATTTGATTTCAATGATGTGTGGAATAAAAATGTTGTCAAAAATTGATATATATCTTGTTTTGCCTTGAACATGATCACCTATATATAGCCTTCAAATGTCTTCCACGAAATGGTGCCAAATTCATATGAAAAGCCACCGAATTCAAAAAGACAACAGCCATAAAATGGTCATATAACGGCTAACTAGTTCTTCTGTGCGGCTTCATAGAACAAACATATGCGATCGCATAGAACAACCAGTTGTAGGGCATTTAATCCCTGCAAGGGCCTATGTGACCGCAAGCCTTCTTGACCTATATGGTCGCATGGCCAAAATAAAGGCCTTCGGTTCCATTTTTATTCACATTCCATTTTATATATTTTGAACAATATTTCCAACAGGTCCTCCCCAACTCTACTAGACTCTTGCTCACTGAACATAAATACAATCGTAACCTCATATCATGAACTAACATGATTAGAGCCAAGGAATGCATTACCCCATGTCTGTATCAATTCTTTTATCCATCCATGACAAATTACCATCTACATATGCTACAATCTATAGACAAACTGCAGGTACCCTGCAATACTTGGCTCAACCCTCCCAGACATCTACTTTGTGGTTAATAAACTCTCCTAATTCATGCATAAATAATTCGAAACATACAGGAAAACTGTCAAAAGGGTATTCCAATGCCTTAAACACACCATCCACTTTGGCATATTTTTGAAATGCAATTGTGGTTTCAATCTTTGTGCCTTTTTTTTATTGCTAATTGGGAGGATAACTGTGATGACCATATTTCGGCTTACATTCTATACATAGGTAACAATCCAATCTCTTGGTGTTTTTGAAAGCAGAAATCTATAGTTCGATCCTCCATTGAAGCTAAGTATAGTGTTGAAAAATGGCTACATGGGCTAGTTTTGACATAATTTTGAATGGGATCCATTCGATCATTTTGGAAGATCGAAGTTGATTCATGTTCTCCTTCTTTAGGATATCGAAATCGTATATTTACTTGCCAAAAATGATAATCGGCTGAATAAGAAATTGAAATTCAAAGTGGATCAAATTGAAAGATGTTTATATGTTGGAGGGAAAACTATTTCAATTTGTACCACATAGAAAAATTAACAAGGCAAATACTAGTTTATATATGCTACACTTTTAAAAGGTGTAATCATGTGTAGCACAGATGATCTCTCCATGTATACGTATAAGGGGCAAATCACAGACCAAATTAGCACTTTGGACCTTGAACTTGTGTACTTTTGTACATGAATATAGGATGGAATAGACCATAATTGCCCCTTTAGAAATATTCACATATTGCCTTTATTTCTTATAAATCTTTTATTTTTTCTTTCAATTGACTTTCCAACTCTTAAAACTCCTGAAATTCTTGTGTATTGCCTATTAATGGAGAGTTTAAATAGTCAAATTAATGATGATATTAAAAGTTAATACATGTAACTCCTCGTCTGTTAAGTCACCATTAGAGCCTTTTTATATATGTCAATATTTTCTTTGTTTTATAAATGAATTCTCTTTACTTTCTGCGGAACACTTTTTCAATATTCTGTTTGCAAATATTTTCAGTTTCTATCAGAAGTCTTGGTGGTCTTGTTTTAATACAAATTATATTCCAAAGTAGAAACTGAAGTGCTCGAATTTTACTAGTTTCTCCGTTGTATTCTAGGTAACAGATGCCCAAACAAAATCTCAAGAACTTACGGTGATTGAGCAAATCTATATTAAGGAAACTGTGTAATGCACATGCCTTGATTTGAAAATTTGTTCTTTTTATATCAATTACTATTTCCTTTTTATAATTTCCTATTATGTTCTTTTTGTAAGTAATATAATATATTATTCATAATTATTCCATCTGCTTTTCATTTCCAATATATGAATTTCCTTCACCTAAGTCGACATCTGTATCAAGAATCATTTGTGGCTCTTCTAATTCGCACAAACCCAATTCTTTATGCCCATACAATGCATCTTCTACTAGTGCTAAAGGATTAACTCCGACATTCACCTCTTGCTCGTTGACATCATATTAATCTACAATTACATACAAGGCTGCTTGTGTGTGAATAAAAATGTACCATTGCAAATTCTTGTCCTTGGCTACATCAATGGGGGCTACATTCATGTTCAAAACATTAAATTTCAGGTGGATTCGAAATTTCATTTTCTCAAGATTAAGCTTTTCGAGCAATTTATTGGCATATCTAATGTTACTTCGAATAACAATTGATGTTATTCGATTCCCAATCCATTTCCACTCGTCCTCCATGTTGATGAATGTACCACCATGCGAGACAACGAATCTCATTACATTTCTCATATTTGCATGTCATCAACTCAAATAAGATTAGTTAACACGAATACCTAAAACAAAGACACTACCTACAAGCAATATGGTAAACGCTAAACACAAAATATTCTGTAACTTCGCTAAGTTTGTAACATCGTTCTCGACATTTGAAATAATGTCAAGAATTACGTTTAAAGTGTCATTCTCGAACGATGTGTTGGTCAGTCACTTCACTACATGCATTTATCATATTTTTCAACTTCAACCATCATTTTTACAAATAATTCATTCCACTACAAATGAAATTGTCAATACATAACTATCATTGCAAATATATCTATCAAAGTTATTTAAGTAGGTTGATTTTAAAATGATTCAATAATATTACAACAAATATCCGCTAATTATTTGAAAATCAAATCCATTTAAATCAAATATATAACAACAACTAGTAAACACAACTTATCATCAAAAATAAGATTTTGAAGAAAATTTACCTTCTATCAAGAATTGTGAATAGTCTAATCAATTCGCAAATTTGGATGAGATTAAATTTATCGAAATGAAATTATTTGATTTTCTTATGAATTAGAAGTATGTAGGTAATTTTTTTTTATTGTTTATGGCTTTTCTATTTCATCTTCTTCTTTTCTTCCCAAAATTATTGGTCATTATCTAATAAATAATGAAAGGAAATTGACCCATTATGTATTATTTAGCATTAATATTGCTTCTCGTGAAGCTACTTCTTTTTCTAGAAATTTGTGACAAATTGAAAAACATGCTCAATTTTTCATTAAGGGTATAAAAAATAATTTGATATCAAATTTGACCATTTTTGCAACATCTTTGTATTATTTCTCCATATTATAGTGTTGTGACTATTTCTTTATATTATAGTGGATTCTCCTTTCTTATGTCGAATTTCTTGTGTCCTTCTAATGTTGTGATTGCTACTCCATATTGTATCATATAATCTCGTCCTTAATTCCTAACAGAAAGAAGGAAAGTCTTCTAATAATTCTTTGGGCGAGCTCCTAGCTGCCAATATTCATCAACGGCGAACAGCCACTTTGGGCACCTATTCACCGTCCTTATCAGTGTAATTGCTAATCATCAAAATCGATTGCTCAAACCAATATCTATCATTGCCTTGCAATAAATAACAGTGTTCACAAATAATTAATATGTCTCTCTAAAACCAACAACCAATAATTGTAGTCTTGGCTACTGCCTATCAATAAAATTTTAGCTTCCTACATCTATTTAAAATAGTTAAATCTACGTTGATGGCCCATTGTGATTCTGAATCTCTTAATCTAGTAGAAGAGGGATTACCTATCACTCTCGGAATCTTCAACCTACTACGTACAGGGGTGGGAGCCGTGGATGCTAGTCGATAAGCCAAAAATTCATGCGAACCATCATTGGCTCGCGTTTTTACAATAATTTTTTTCTTTTAAATTTAAGTCTTTAATATTTTTCGAGAATTGAAATCAATTTTCTACATAAAGAAAAAGAAAAAAATATCGAGGCGTGAGTAGCTAGCGAGATGGTTTCGCTCACCCCATGGTGGGGCAAGCTTGTGATTTGAGCTGAACCCAACTTCCTTGAAGCGAGCTGGCTCATAGGGTGGTCGAGCCAAGAGGAGCTGATTGGCTCAATCTATTTAACATCCCTAACTACATGACTGCCCCGCAGCTGACTGGAATTGAAGTGATGGTCAGCCTAGCCAGCAGATTTTAGTAATTCATTCAATATTTCATGAACTAAATTTATAAAGAAGAAAAATAATTTATTGAAACAAGAGCAAAAGGGAATGCATATGCCAAAAGTATTCATTTCATGTCCCAAAATAGTGAAAAAATTCTCAGATAAATTAAAGCCAAAACAACACCAACCATACTAGGAAGTGTCAATGATATAAACCCAATAAGACCAAAAGTAAAAGGAATACTATTCGAGTACTTCTCCGAACCATCACCGACGTTGACTAACTTATATTATTAAAAGTGACTACACAATGTAATAAATAAGATCCACCTATGCAATTTAGGTAAGACTTATCTATATAATTATAGAGCATAATAAACAAGATTTTGACTACTTTTCGTTTTTAGTGCGATCTAATACTGTATAGTCGAGAACTTCTCAGGTCATTCTGCAGTGCTAGTGTTGCTGACATTGCTTGAACATCCTTTGACTGGATATTTGAGTGCATTGAGTTCCATTTTACGAAGGGCAGCATTACCCAGATCAATTCCACAAATATCAGAAAGCCTAATCAGGTAAAGCAATACATCAGAAAGTTCTTCTCCCAGGTGTACTTTTTCTTCTTCTTTCCAATCTGGCAGTCCTTTAGGAACCTCCCCTTTCCACTGAAATATCTCTGAAAGTTCACCTACTTCTCCAACCTGCACAAAATTGTATGCATTAATTAAATGAACATTAAAGAAAAAATAAATTTATCTGTAAACTGATAAATGTTACCATAGCCAAAAGAAGATTTCTGGGGCTGTGAAACTTCTCCCAGTCTCTTTCCTTTGCAAACTCATCCATTTTTCTCTTGAGAAGATCAAGGGTCACACTCTCTCCACTCATCTTTAAATCTTCTCTCTTATTATTATTAATAAAAAGAACAAGAAAAATTAAACCCACAGACCCTAAAACCGGAATCGAATTTACAGGGAGAAAGCCCAAGACTTGGAAACAATAACAACAATAATTGTATTGTATTCGGCTTCTTCTTCAAAGAGCTGTAAACTGATATACAAAGAGCTGGCTTGGTTCGGTATTTAAAGGAGAAGAAAACAAAACGAAAGGAGGTCCAGTAGGGTGGGGATACTCGGATTTTGATTATATGTCATAATCAAATACATGAAATTATCACTAAATCTAATTACGATTGGGATTTGGGCTGGATTCTTCTTGTTTAGGTGGCAAAGTGTTGGAAATATAAGACACTTTAAATGAGTCAAAATCAGTTTTGTTTTAGTTGGGAAAATTATAATGAGATTATATATTAATGAATAATTCTATTCATAATCACTCATTATGACAGTCGCTCTACGTACAGATGTTTATTTGGTACATTAATTTGGTAATTCTTTATTGACTTGCCATGTATATGCCATGTATATCGAGTGCCGTAGTGAGGGACTGCAAATAATATTATTCTATATTAATGTCATGGATGCAAAGCATTAGTCAAGCTTTTTGTTATATAAGTCATATTTAAGTTGTCCAATTAATTTGGTTGACACTTAGAAATGTGTTAAACACTCACACGCGGCAGAATAACGTTATTCGTGGATAATAAATGTCAAGTGATAAATCATATATTGAGTAATAAATATAACAATATTAATCAACATATTAGGGCTGGGTTAATTTTTTTTTTTTTTAAATTAATGTTGACCTTTAAGATATGTAACCATGACTATTAATATAGTATCAGAATACGCTAAACTCCAATTAGCATTTTGATCAATCAAGACTAGAAACAAGCACACATATATATAGATTGGTTGGCTCAAACGAGTCATCATCTTATGAGAGCATGTCAATTGATAAATTTCACATTGAGTAATAAATGAAAAAATATTAATCAACATTTGATTTTGATTAGAAATGCCATGTGAAGGAAATCCTGACCCCAGCAAGGATCTTGACCGAATAGGACTGGAACCCCCGACTTAACCCCTCAGCCCCGAATCAAGGATGGACCGTTACGGGGAATTTGGACCTTTCCGATCCTGTGCCGATTTAAGTCGTTTTAAAAAATAAAATAAAAAAATTGTCGAAGGAATTTAAACGTTGCATCATATTCATAAATAAATAAATAAAAAATAGAGTTCAACGAAGATTGGGGTTATCCCCGCACTAAATCATCCCGATCATATCCCCACTTAAGCAAGGATAGGACAGGGATGGAAAAGGGAAGTCCTTCTCATGATGGGAATGCGGAGTAAGGTCCCACCCCAACCTTGATGTTTAGAAGCCTTAAGGATCTAAAAGAATGAATGGAGTAGAAGTAGATCCAAATATACTTAAAGCACTAAAGTCGAAACAAAGAAATCCAGCGACTATTCGATCAAAAGTTACATAAAGCCAAAGAGAAAGTGGTAAAAAAATACCAGCAAGATCCCTAGTCAAAATTTTCCCTGCCTAATGCCATCCTCAGGGGAAATGAGTGCCCACTGCGAAAGCAATCCGTAAAATGGCAGAAAAACTAAAGACGTTGGAGGTGGAAAACGAGTATCTACTGGCAAAATATGAGAAGCCAAAAATGAAAGGCAACAAAAGGAAAATCGAGAAAAATTAGTGCATGATGCTATATTTCCTCTCAAAATAAAACATCTATTGCGAGTATCACAAGCTTGTGGCGTTGTTCCGACAGGAAAGTGGAAAAAATCGTAGAATAGTAAATCCTTAGTGAACAGTGGTGAACCAGGAAAGCTCTCACGACTGGAGGCTTAACTAGTGGATGAGTCAGAGGATGAAGAATTACGACAATTTTGACGAAAGTTATTCACCCAAAAGGCCAGCAAGCCAATCCATCGCGGAGAATGTGATGTATTAGTTACCAGAAAATTCAATAAATGGCAGATTTCCTCATCAACAAATGAATCTTGGAATGATACAAACAGTTGTGAATGTAAGTAACATCAGGCAAAGGAAGGAGGATTTATCAGAAGTTATTTTACACAATTTAAAGATGAGATGTTTGCTAGTAAGACTGAGTTAGGTAAAGAAGCAAATGAACTCCTGGAACAACCTTTCAGGGACTCCCCTTTAGAATGTAGCTTGCAAAAGGTATCCATTCTCTCATCTACAATTAATAGACCTTATATTTAATGAGATCCAGGCAGAAGGTATGCTGGAGAATCAAAGGAGCATGAAAAATTAGAGTACGATAAAACAAAATCCTATTGAAGAGACTAGAGGAAAAACAACGATGTTCATATCTGAACTGCCCAGATCACAATCCACAGCTCTAAAAAAATCTGAGGACCTAATATGCACTATTGTCGTATCCTCTTAGTAGGATGTCAGCGAAGCCTAAAATTATGCAAAAGCTATTGCACTGAAAATCATGATACGAATGAATGCTATGAAGTGCTAAAAATGGTCAAAAAGTGGAACAACCAAAGAGGTGTGACTATCATACCAGGAGGCCAATGGCCCACACTTTTGATATGGCACACAACCTCATCTAACGCACTGGCCAAGGCTATGAGCGCCCAACCTTCACAAAGAGAAATCAATATTTTAATCAAAGCCCGATATGTGGGAGAAAGTAGGGAAAGCACGCATGATACAAACTCCCATGTATACGAGGAATACATACTTAAAGATTTATGGATCTAAGGTAACCTTGAGAACTGCAACTCTGTCGATTATATTGGTCAATATGTAGGGAACCAAATGTCTTTCAACCTGATACATGCCAAAAAATGAATAATGGCTTTAGTTATCTTTCGGAAGTAAATCCCCTAATATCCCATCTGAAATTGATCCAATGCTAGGTAGAAAACCTTAGGGCACTTTCAGCTGGACATCGTAAGCGATATCACCAAAAAAAAGAGTTGGGTTCTTTAGAAATCAAGTATCTTGACAAGAATGAAAATGAAAGAAAGAGCATTGCGTGTTTGAAAATCCATGTTTGGGAAAGCAAATATCCGATGTTGTGAAAGGAGGGGCAAAAAACCTATCCGCCAATAAAGAAAACTTAGCAAGTACTAGAGGAAACACGAGCAATGGAAGTAAAACGAGAAATATTTCCCTCGTGACAAAGTCCCATTGACGATAAAAGGCGAGGCTAGTACCTTCGAAAAATGACAATCCTGCCCTGAATGGGCGAAGGCGAATTTTAACTCCGCCAAAAGAATTCCAGTTCAAAGGCAATGTCTATCCAGTAGAAAGGAATTTGAACCAAAGGTGAGGTTTATTCCGCTAAAGAAACACGAGGACTGATTTCCACTCCAAAGGAAATCATTATCAATAGGGAGACGAGTCCATTTACATTAAATGTCATGACATCAATGCAGGGCCGGTTCTGTGATTTTCGGGGCCCGAGGCGAACTCCCAAAATTGGGCCCCCAAATCAAC
>CADEPD010002790.1:0-10157 GCA_902829195.1 Fraxinus dipetala | reverse complement strand
AAACGATTGCTGAACGTCTTTAGCACTTTTGAAGGCAATAAATTCGTTTTAAGAAAATACCGTGAAGTTGGTGGGATTGAATTAACATTCTGATCCTGTTGATCATCTTGTTACGCTGTTCAAGTTACATTACGATAATTCTGTCAGTGTGGTATATTCAGATTATTCGAATGAGGAATTTATACTCTATAAACAACACATTTTTGTGTACGCACCTCATGACCTCTACACAATAGAATAACCTCTTTATAAAAACAAATAAACAAGATTGCTTATTGAGAGATTTGCATCCTTCATATGAAACAAGAGAGAGCACAGTGTCAAATATGAAGCATTAGTTTGTCCAAATCTTCTGATGCAGAGCTGGATTTTAGTCTGTGTTAGAAATAAGAGTTTATCGATGTTTATGCTTCTTTGTGCTTACTTTGATCTAATCTTATTTTTGGTTGCTGTTTCAGACTCTAAACGATCTGGTGGGGTATTTTCGAAATAGTTGTCGCCAGCTTCCCCGAGCTAACAGCCTACTAATTTTGAGGTGGGCTCGAAAGGAATTCTGAAGTTCTTTTACCTTCCTTCAGACTAGACTAGGGTGACTCTCTTGGGCGAGTTTCAACTTCCTATCCCAAGATATATTCGGTTTCTTTCCTTCAGAACTCCTTAAAGCCCCCTTTAGTCTCTGTTACATTTTTCTATTTTAGAAATAGATTCTTTTTTGAAAAATTCAATGTTCAAATTGAATCAACCTCAACCAACAATACACATGTACAAGATACGATTTTTAACTTGGATTATTCGGTGCAGATATGAATCTCAAGAAGATCAATCCTTGCTTGGTGAGTATCCGTTTGCTTATGATTCTGAATGGCTTACGGGTCAAATTAAGTCTTCTGTTGACTTCTGGCTAAGCAAAAGAGAAGCCCGTTATACTCCCACGGAGGAGCGTTGGAAATGCAGGATTTGTCAGTATACTAAAGTATGTCCGGTGAACTCCACCCCTGATGCTTCTTTTTTCCCCTGAAATTGCTCTATACGGAGTCATTCTAAACCTTCTCAATACACTATGTTTCACCAAGGTAACAAAAGTCTGATCCAAGCTTATCTATTATTAGGATTTAGAATCTGTTGTAACGGAAAATTCCCCACTGCTGCCTCCCGTAAGAGTCTTGGCCATCAAAGTATCATTCTCTCAGGATTGTAAAAAGTGACAGCGTATCAACGGTCCTTTTTATAGGTTAAGTGTACTAGCCAATGTGCAATGATGAAATTCTATGTATTGTATTGTTTTGTTTCTATCGAACTTTTTATGGTGATTACAACGAAACTTGTATTTGAATCGAGTATTTATAACATCTTTCATATTTACATTAGTTGTGAAGTTAGTATTGATTATTTCGGATTACATGTACTTGCTTGTTGTGTAGTGTTACTCAGCAAATTTGTTTACAAATTGAAAATAGTCTAAATTGTAGGACAGTGCCTTATATTGGAATCAAAATGAGGGACTTATTGTGCAATAAAATTAAAGAAAAATGACCCAATTGCAATAAATTGAAGTTGAATGACTCCAATAGGATTTCACTGAAAGTTAATTGATCAGAAATGTAATTTACCCTTTTAACTTTCACTGAAGTCGCGACACCATATAATGCAAAAAAGCAAAACCCAAGCACCCATTGCCGCCCCCCACCACCCCAAAAAAAAAAAAAGAGAGAGAGAGAGAAAAAGAGAGAGAGAGAAATCAAATTAAAGAATACGCAGAACTAGCGCGGCAGATGGCGCAAAATGGCGGAGGCGGCAGGAAGAAGAGGGAGAAGCCAAATATATTGATAACAGGAACGCCTGGAACTGGTAAGACCACGACGGCGACAGCTCTGGCGGAGGCTATTCAATTACGCCATATAAATATCGGTGATTTGGTCAAGGAGAAGAACCTTCACGACGGCTGGGATGACCAGTTCGACTGTTATCTCATCAATGAAGATCTCGTAAGTTTTTTGATTGACTTAGTAAATTTTTGCGTTAAATTATACGACTCTGACCTGAGCTTGGTTGAAGGGTTTGTGTAAGAATGATGTTGATGTTTGGATTATTTATTATAAGGGAAACCTCATTGTGTTTATATAATTCGTGTATATTTTGAAGGTGTTTGTTCATAAGCAAAGGGAGTTCTAGACCTTGCGTGGTTTTTTTTTTTTTCTTTTAATCAAACAAAAGTAATTTTCTGTTCGATTCTTCTGTGTCGTAATTGACAAAACTTTAGACAAATGAAAGAAAAAATGGTGTAAACAATCCCATTTTTGTTATGAACTGATTCACATCTTGAAATTGGTTAATTTCTCTGGCCCAGAATATTGTTAATTCGCCTTGAGCTATGGAGAAGTATACCGTATACAGAGAAGAGCATATGCAGCATTGTTTAGGTCCTGATAAAGATCAGCGAAAATAGAGAATTATAATGAACAAGCAGGCTTGAGGAACCTGCCCTCTTGCAACTGGGATTGATCTGATCTGATCTGATCTGATCTGATTGGTTGGCTTATGTGCATCTAGTTCATGCAGTGAAATTACTGGTGTTGTCCATCTAGTTAGTTTGGATCTTCCAACAAATCTAACAATGTTTGAACAAATGTTAAATAAGGATTCACTTAGCCGACTTCAACTTTATTGGAAATCAGGCTTAGAGCACGTGTAGTGGTTTATCTCAAAGATAAACACTAAATGTGTAGCTTACACCTACAAAATAAACCCCCTGCTTGAGCCCTCATTCATTAAACTCATTTTCACTGCACACTCTCTCTATAAAATAATTTTGCACGTAAATCCAAAATCTTTATTTACTTTTTAGCTATACATTCTCAAAAAAATCACTTTTTTCAAACTTTATTCTCAAAAATGGGGGCTCAAACTGGGGCTACGTCAACACAAGTGACATTTTGGTGCTTCTATTAAATAAAGCCACCCGAAAGATGCTCTTATTTTGTTGTTGTCCATGTATCGTTTGAGCTTATGAAGTGTTGATGATTGGTGGCTCAACCTGGTAGAATGAAAGCATGAATATGGCTAACTATTTTATTACTATTGATGTCAAAACAAGAACAATTCTTTGTTGGACACAGGATGCAGGATGCTCTGTTTACCGTGTTAATTTCTTGCATGTTAAGATGTAACAGAATGTGAGATATTTTGAGCCAGAGGAAATGATATGTGATCTCAAGTCCATTTCTTATTTTAGATGTTGCTTACCATATGAATTGAACAGGTATGTGATGAGCTCGAGGATTTGATGGAAGAAGGTGGAAACATTGTGGATTACCACGGAGGTGACTTCTTTCCTGAGCGTTGGTTCGACCGTGTGGTCGTGCTTCAAACCGAAAACTCCGTGTTGTATGACAGATTGACAAAGAGGTTATATACTTCGCAATTGTTGCAATTGGTTGTTTTGCACTCTTGATCTTGTCTCAGGTTACTCTTTTGAGTTTTAGCCACTGTTGTCATCAAATCTCTTTCCTCATCCTTTTTACCTATGTGCCAGGGGTTATGCAGGGCAGAAACTTACAAACAATATCGAATGTGAAATCTTTCAAGTGTTGCTGGAGGAGGCCAAAGGGAGTTATCCAGAAGAAATTGTGGTGGCAATGAGAAGTGACCGTATTGAAGACATAAACATGAATGTGGTCACTTTGACCGATTGGGTTAGAAGTTGGAGCTGCCAATCTTGATCACAACTTCACTGATAATGTGAAACACAAGGGCCGTTATCCCTAATGTGGGAATTTCGTGTCTTTTATGCTATCTCGCTCTGTAGAAGTTCTATTCGAATGTGAAACTGTTTGTATTTTGTCAAACGTACCTTGTACCAATGCGGATGGGTAATGCTTTTTTGGTGCGTTGTCATCAGTTTTATTCTGTGCGGAATATGTGATGAAAGATTTTTTTTCCCGAGTCGTTTATCTTTAATGTGAGATTGAACACTGTTTGAATGTTAACGAGGTGTGTGTAGGTAAATGTTGAGAAGTCATGTGAACTTGTAAATGATTTACTCTTAAAGCCATGGATAAATGAGACAACTCGCATAGGCATCTTCACTAGTGAGACAAATCGTGTGGGGTCTGTGTATGCAACTCATGGTTATTAAACCCGGACCGGACTGGACCGGCCGGTTCGATCCGGAACAAGTCGAACCGGACCATGGTCCGGTCCGAGCCTCATTAAATCTCACCTGTGCAGATAACAAACTGAACATTATTCTCAATGAACTTAAAAAGTCAATTAAGTAAATTCAACTTACCATTGTGTTCCATTCATCCTTCAAATGTCCCGATAAAACTTCAGTAAAGATTCTTCGTATCACAAAAATTATCGCAATCCTCCTATTTAGGAGGATTGAGACCGACCACTGCTCCATTATCAATATCTAGACCGGACTATGAAGGAACACAGAAAATTTTTGGGGATAAATAAATGCATTATTGGCTATTGAGGCCTAGAAGTGTTTTATTTCTTCTTTCATGAGTTCATAATGGATCTCACACTACACAAAAGTTATCTTCTATAATCTTAGTAATACTGCTCCATTCTTGTCCACAAAATTTCACATTTCTTGTGCTATGCATCAAAAGGAATCTATGGTTCTTTCACATCTGTGGTTAAATAAGAAACACTCTCTTCCTCTGTTGTTGCATCACTGAAAATTACTTCCTCTGAATTATTTTCAACGCCTTCAATGGGAGTTCGATCTACTTTGGGGGGAAGAAGACCTTGAGGACTTCCAAAAACAGTAGTAAACATTTCCCGATGGCATTCGTCGCAAAAGAGAAAATACGTGAAATGGCCATCGTATGGGAGCTTATGCAGCATGGTATCTGGTAGAACTCGGTGCACAAAGTCACTCATTGATGGAGGGACCACCAGATCTTCGGTTCCCTATTTGACAGAATTGGAAAGCAGAAGCAAATAAGGTTGTCAGCACAACTGAAGTTTTTATTTTCACAAGAATTTTCATAATTAACCTTCTCGACCGACTCAAGATGAGAAGAACGTAGAGTATGTAGATAGAAATGTTTTGACAGTTTAATCAGAAGGAAGTTTTCTTTCCCTTCTTTTCCTTGTGATTCAAGAAACTGACTTTGCTGCATCCTTTTGAATAAAAATCCATAGGCTTGGTCTACATTTTTAGATCAAGCCCATAAGTGAATCTGATTTTAAGCAGTCTTGAATCTCACTACTTTTAAAATTCAGCACTAATATCACTTGAAAAATTATTGTTAAATTCACAACGCATCAATTAGCAATATTCTGCATCTGCAAGAAAGCTTATATGTTTATTTTATAAATCCCAAGAGAAGATGTGTCATAATTCCAGGAACAGGGGATCCAAAATGCAGGAAATAAAACATGACATCTCACTGAGAAACTAAACTCAAATATAAATAGGGACCGGATAGTTAACTGACCTGCCATATGTGTATTGGGCCAAGAAATCCACTGGATCTTTCTTCTTCCCGACTGTAAATTGATTTGAGCCAAAGAAGAATGCCTTTACCCTGATGTTTATTCGGTACTTTAAGGTCTGCGATGCTGAAATCCCAGTTAGAAACCTGCAAGACAGCTTCCTCCACAAATGGTTTTACATTGGCCTGTCGAACTGATTCTTCAACATTTCTCTGCCAGAACTCTTCAAACATTTGGCCTTCTACCAGAGCTCTATCCTAGACCATTTATCATAATTTTCGATCAGAAATTTTTTAGATTAACTGAAAATTGGAAATACTTGCAAGAAATTTATCTGTAGCAACACTATTGGCATTTATAAACCAAAATGTGAACTGATGGTAATGATAGCCTATCTGATATCAATACTCTTAACCAACAATATCGGCATTTATAACCAAAATGTAATCTGATCTTGGTAATGATATCCCATTAGTTATATCATTACATAACCACTGTTTTATAATTTCAAAAGACATGATATAGCAAGCTGACTGAAAACAAGTGTTTGTTGTGGTACACAATATTAGACCTGACTGCTGGATAGCATAACAAACAGGATTTTAACTTCTTTCTCTTCCTTAATAATACCGGTGCTATACAGTCTTCTCTACTCAACATGCAAAGATTGTCCTGCAATATTTTGTTTTCAATCAAGACGACTCACCCTGGAGCCAAGTGACAATGAAAGCCATTTATCTATCTGGCCATGTTTTCCAGAAAGGAAGCTTTTCCGATAGAAGTAAGGGAGCAATCTAGGGAACTTCCGAGCTAATTGATAACTCAATTTCTTCTTTATTGTCCATTTTCCCCATATTCTCCGCCTTTCTTCCTTGGTCATTCTCGATTCATATGGATTGACCATTGGAGCAACCATGATAGCACCTACAAATTCAATAAAAATTAATTCAGATACAGATGCTCTATGAATTTTGGGAAAAAATGAGCCTTTCCATGGTCTGTCTACAATAACTTAGAACCATCACAACCATTCCAATCTGAGCAAAGGTTGCAGTAATATAAGATACATAACAGCACTGCATCGTGCTCTGACCTAGCTAAGGTTTCTCTAAAGAGGACATATACTCTTTTAAGTACATATCTGTGATGTCTTCCAGACAATGATTCTAATAGCTACAAACCCCAGCAATTCAAACTGTATTATTGGATGTTCACCGTTGGTTTAACACTTCACATTCAAGATGCTCCAAAGACAGCAAAATCTTCGATAGAAAGAAAAATATCCTTTAGACAAATGCAGTACAGAAAAAACTAAGAATATGGAAACCTAAAAACAATCAACTGAAAATGCAGTTTAGAAACTGTTCTACCTGCAAGCCTATCAGGAATGTATCGAAGGGCAGCCCATGCATGCATGCTTCCATCAGAGTATCCAACCACCCAGAACTTATCAGTAATATTCAAAGCATAGGATAAGTGTAATATATCCAGAGCCGATGTCTCAAGGTTCCTATCAGGATGAGGATCACTTTCTCCAAATCCAGGTAGGTCATATGTCACCATCCGAACACCAAAGTTTTGCAGAAGGGAATCCTTGAGGCCAGGAATTCCTAGTTTCAGAAGTAGAATCCCCAGAAAAAAATGAAGAAATATTCAGAGAAATTTAACAAAAACAGCTTTCACCCATTTTTTTCTTGATTAAGTTTTTCAGAAAAAAAGTGCTTAATATCAAGATACCTGCAAGTCGGGATGAAAGAAAAGGATGAGGAACAATCATGGAAAATCTAGCTTGCTCAGCTGGAACTCCTTTCTCCTGGTAAGCTAAGCGTCTACCGTCTGGAAGCAATATAAGGCTAGCGCTAGAAGGATGGATCTTAATTTTCTTAACCAGAGAAGTTGTTGTATCATGATCAGTATTCACAATTAATACTGCAGATAAAGCACTCAGTCAGTAAGAGAAATGTATGCAAACGAAATTCAAAAGCATAATATATATGCAAATTATTGTATGGAGCAAAGAGAGAATATATGTATAAATGTATGCTTGACAATCACATTATAAATTATGGGGAAACACTATTTGTGGCCAAACATGTGAATTGATAAAGAAAAATGTAGCATCGCTCATAATTTTACCATGCATCACTGCCTGGAGCAGAGACGGGAAGTTAAGAATTTCATAAGAACCCTTAGCCCAGCAAGCAGGCTTCTGAATTTAGCCAGAAGTGACAATATAAAATCGCCACTCAAAATTCAACATCTACGGTGATCAATCAAAATTCATCACATCATTTCCCAAGTTTCTGAACAGCTGGACATCCGTACTTTGAATTTATGAATATTTCGGAAATGCCAGTAAACCCTGGCATAAAAAGAAGGAAAAGAAAAACTAAACAGGACTCGTGTAACCTATAAACTGTACTACTCCACATAGTAGCTTGAAAATGCAAAACAGTTTTATGGTATTTAGAACAATCAATCATAAACTATCAACAAATTTTTTATTGTTCGTTCTTTATTTGGGTTTCTGCACTATCCCGCTAGCAGTACTTAGTTCTTCACATAAGTTCTGCAGTTATACATTATTTTGCAACACAAGTGGAAAATATGTTCGTGCATAATCCTTTTCTAGCATCAGCATAATCCTTTCCTTTAAAAGAGTTCACATAGTATGATACAATGATGAATCACCACAAATATATCAAACCAGAATTCGAAGAAATATCATTCAATTATTTGAAATTGCTAAGAAAACTTGCATAATGTTTGGCAGCACCAAATCGGAGTTCTAGATAAAAAATTTTATGAAATCCAAGTTTATTGCTCTCAATTGCAAACCATCAAACGCGGACTTGATCTTAACAATGGAGAATATACATGCAAAACATCAGAATTTATCGATAATACAGAAATTTATCAAAAAAATTACCTGCAAGAGCAAGAACCCAAACACAGATTATCACACTCCATGAATGTAACGGATCGCGATCTTCTGGCAAATACTCGTTCAAAAACCCCAATTTCCCGCAAATTCTCTCGCACGGTCCTTTCAACTTCCTCACAATCACAGAATCTTCTCTCAAAATACTCTGCTTCACTACATCCCTAACTCCCTTCCCAAACTCCACACTCATCTCTGCCGCCCCCTTCGCAAACTCCACCGCCTGATACCTCCAATCCCCACTCCCAACACCTTCCGCCACCGATGCAGCTTTAGCTCCGCCGTCCACGGCAGTGGAACTGTAACTGTGCCGAATTCTCCCCACGTCCTCATCAAACAGACTCGTATATTCCGTGGACTCGTTGACCTCAGACATCAGCAAAATTTTACACAGAATTCAATTGAAAATTCCACAATGGCGTAATTTTCAAGCTCTTTCAATATAAATAATGCATCCCATATACATACAATATACAAGTATTTGTTTGTTTCTATAACTCTATACTTATGAAACTGACAGGAAGGCTCTGAATGTTGATATTATTGATTATTGATACATATAATGTATACTCATACATGTGCCGCCATGGATGATTATGGGCGTACTAAATATTTGTTAGGGTCCAAATTGCAATTCAGGAAAAAGTAGGGGTGGTAGGTAGGAAAAAGATAAGATGATAAAAAAGTGAAGGGCGGAGATTTTGCCGCATCAGTGTGTGTGTCGTAAGCGCGGTGAAGGTAGTGACAGCGGTAGTTGCGTCGTGGTGGGGGCCAGTCGTGCACGGGGAGTAACGGCTGTTACCTGCTACTTCCAGTTTTTTGCACCAATACTGCGGTAAGATTTTTTTTTTTAATATATATAATCATTCTATTTGATTTTCATTGAAAACTGAGAAAGCTAAAGACTTGCACGACAAATGAATCCCGAATAATGCTATTTAATATCAGTAATATTAGAACATTAATTTATATGATATGTAAGTGGTATTGAATGATAAGTCTGATTAAATGTGTTGTTAGGAGATTCATTTAATTTGATATATTATATGTTACCGCATAAACTGATGCTTAAAATCAGTGGTGATGAATAACACTACTTTAGTCCAAAATCACGAGGATGAACCTGACATGTAAAAATGGACCAAAGGGGAAGTCCTTGGCCACTATAGTTTGCGTTTTATGTACTTGTCTTATCAACTTCTTGAAGTTTGACTTTATAGAAAAATTCTAACTAAACGAGTAATGATGTTGAGTAACGTTTTAATGCATTTCAAATCGTGCTAAATTAATTATCAAAATATTTAAATTCTACTAATAATACCTAAATTCACACGTTTGACTAGTGTTTCCTTCTAAAATTGATGAATAGATAAGAATGATGATGGGAATAATAATAAAAATATTAAGATATATATTTGCATTTGGACTTGGTTACACAATTCTTCAAAAAGTAATATAATTTATACATTCACCACATTTGATAAAAAAAGAAATTGATAACTTTTTCATAATCTTACTATTTAAGTAACTATCTACTTTACAATAATGAAAAATCAATATTTAATTGTCAAAAAGTTGTTCAAAAGTCTTTTTGACAATTAAGTTTTAAATCATGACACATGCTACCAAGATTGGTGCGTGAAAATCATAAGCTAAATAGTCTCTAAATTAATCTAGTCGTACAAATTTTGTTTGCAAAATAAATGTTGGCAAAATGTAAGCTACTGATTTCCATTGATTTAAAAAACTGTTTTTGAAATGATTA
>CADEPD010002771.1:0-14027 GCA_902829195.1 Fraxinus dipetala | reverse complement strand
AAAAACCCAATACTTGAGATTCTAATTTGCAGCCATAACTATAAGTGAAACACAACAACTACAACGAGGCTCTGATACCAATTATCACAGGGACGAATTCTTAGTAAAAATACATAGCCAAATTCTCGCCTATGATGGCACTGAAGTTCCACTCAGTTAGCCCACACGATTTTGCACAATGAACACATGAAAAGTAAATGCAACAATGTAAATGAACACACTGATTTACGGGTAAACCCAACTCGTTTTATTACTCCACAATAATACAAGAAAAGAAGGATCACTGAAGGAACACAACACACTCTGTATCTCATCAGTCTAGCCTTCTCGATTTATAGAGACCAAAATTCTTATACAGTTAACACCCCTAATAGCAAAAGGGATAAACTAACCCAGTTGTCTTAGAACTGCCAGAAACCACTTCCCACAACTATTCCCAGCAACTGTCCAAACTTTCCACTAGTATGAACTCTGAAAACTGCCCATCACATGTGTCAACATGTGCCTAACTTAGACACCCAACTTTGTGGACTAAAGCCCACCAACAGCAAGCTGGATCAGCCCATGCCTTGTTAATCTGCAATACTTTTACACCAGTCAAATTGAGGCCCACATCTACCTTGCACCTAAATCCGAAGTGTGCACCATCAACACACTAATCCACAATATCCCGTCATGAGTGCAATGTGTGCTCATACCATTGCACGTGTCAAACTTTAAGGGGCTGACAGATAGATAGAAGCCCTCCACTAAATAGAGGTGTCCACGGAAGGAGTGTCAGCCTCCAGATATTTGAAAAGAGTACTATTAGTTCTCCTACATCCGAACTCCCCGCACCTCGCCCCTCACTTGTGGACAAATTTGAAAAACTCCCAGTGGCCATTTCGAATTTTGAAAACTAGAAAAAGAATGGAATGAAGTAAAGGAGTTTACCTAGAGAGTTTGGTTCAAAATAGAAGAAGTCACCAGAATACTCAGATAGGTCACCGGAGTCTCAGAACTTTGCTCAAGTCGAAAAATAGAAATGAAACAGAGAATGCAAAGATTTTAAAGATTTTCTTTAAAGTAAAGTGACAAAATGAGAGATCTTATATAGGTGTTTCCAAATTCATTTCAACCGTTTGATCGTCTCAAGTCACATCTGAGCCTCCAAATTTGTCGTTCATCATTACCGTTGAAACCAAAAGTCACGTAAGCCAATGGCCCAGATGGAGCAGTGTCTCTCACGTACAGACCCAAATGCCAATGATTGCCATTTATAGTCATGGAAGCGTGCCTTAGAAGCAAGTGACGCCTCCCATCATTACCTCGGGAAAACGCGAAAGCTTTCAAATTATAATCACACCGCCCGAGGCTGTCTCATCAGCAATCACTCTATCCTCTAGCTGGGACTTCACCTTGCAACAACTTTTGTCAAAGTTGCCAGTACCTATCACTTCGTTCTCCACCTGGACTTCGCCTTTCAACGACTTTCCTCAAAGTTTCCCACACTTATCACCTCGTATCAACTCGTCCTCTAGCTGGGACTTCATTTTGCAGCAATTTCCTCAAAGTTGCCCACACTTATCAACTCGTCCTCTAGTTGGGACTTCACCTTGCAACAACTTTTCTCAAAGTTGTCAACACTTATCACTTCGTCCTCCAGCTGGTACTTCATCTTGCAACAACTTTTCTCAAAGTTGTCAGTGCCTATCACTTCGTCCTCCAGCTAGGGCCTAACCTAACGATTTTTCTCAAAGTTGCCAGTGCCTATAACTTTGTGATCCAGCTAGGGCCTCAACTAGTGACTTTCCTCAAAGTTGCCAGCACTAATCACCTCGTCCTCCAGCTAGAACTTCGCTTTGCAACAACTTTTCTCAAAGTTGCCAGTGCTTATCACTTCATCCTCCAGCTAGGGCTTCACCTTGCAACAACTTTTCTCAAAGTTGCCAGTGCCTATCACTTCGTCCTCTAGTTAGGCCTCGCCTAGTGACTTTCCTCAAAGTTTCCAGCACTTATCACCTCATCTTCTAGCTGGGAGGGACTTCGCTTACCAGTGCCTATTACTTTTTCCTCCAGCTAGGGCCTCACCTAGCGACTTTTCTCAAAGTTACCAGTGCCTATCACTTCGTCCTCTAGCTAGGCCTCGCCTTGCGACTTTTCTCAAAGTTGCAAGTACCTATCACTTCGTCCCCCAGCTGGGACTTCGCCTTGCAACAACTTTTCTCAAATTTACCAATACCTACCACTTGGTCCTCCGCCAGGACGTTCTTTTCCGCACACATATTCGTTTCTTCTACAACGCAAGTGCCCCAAAACGTGACATGGCACGTCCATATAAAAAAAAGTCCATGCTTTATATAAATATCCATACACGGACTTGAGGGATTGTTGTTACGAGCCTTTTGAGGCCCTCTACTTCATCCATCTACCTCATCCACCACGTGGTGGAAGAATTGATTCAGCGAGCCACGTGGCAGACAAACTGAATTCATGTCGAACAAATTGACTCCACTACCCTGAACTGAATCACTATTGCCCCTTAGTAGAAGAACCGAAGTCATTCGCAATTTACGGCGGATGCAAAGGCCCACACTCCGCATTCATTGTACTTCGCAAATCCACCCCTCCATACCTCTACTAGGATCTTTCGAGATCCCTCCAAAGTCAAGTCCTTAACTGATTGATGGGATGCGTAGCAGGCTACAAATGGTCAACTTGGCTGTTATGTCAGAAATCATTTAATGTCAACCAATTTATGGATTGACAAATTGACACCTATGAAAGGATGGCACATCCGGGATCCGAAGCCACGTGTCCCTCCTTCCAATAGTTCTCCTCTTCCTTTCTCTAGTATGAATACCCCCACACTGGTAAGGTACATGGGGGGTTTCCAATCTTTACAGTCTAGTATTTTAACTAAAAAGAGTTTTGCACTATGCTTATATATAATCTCAACCACATCCCGATCACCACTTTTCGACTGATTGAAATACTGACTTGAGTTTAGGAGTGCTCGCGGCTGCTTCCACCCCCACCGGAAAAGGCCACGAGTGACTAATCATGCGTTATCATGCGTAGGAAGGTGATTACGTGGATAAGGAGCTTACGCGAAGACTTATTCTGTTGTCCACGTGTCGAAGCCCTTTTTTTTGAGGTCAACATTTTTTACAGCATAATATATAATATTCTTAAATTTGTTTGGTGTGATCAAGCATGAGTTTAATCAATGAGTTGTAATATAATTTCCATTGTTATCTTAGGTTATTTTGGAGTACTTAGTATATGTGTCTTCATGTACCATCTACACTGCACATACTATGATATTGTTAGTATGACAATTACATATTAGTAAGGTGACTTTGAACATGAATTGACCTTATTTATTAGACCTAAACTCGCGGATATTCTCGATAATAAAAAGTTCAATATCTTATGTTCTTCGGAGATTATTTGACTCGAGCAATTAAATCTGCGGGGTTTCTCATAAACTGTGCCTATGGTCAATTAACTTGGGTTAACATGCCTAAAGCTCTCTATGAGGTTCATTTTAACTGTTTAATGGAAAAGAGTCTGCACTTAAGATGTGAAATATAATAATGAGTTTAAAATATTGAAAGATGTAAAAATAAAATATACTCAAAGTCAGGGGAGAAAAGAAAATATCCATACAAGATGAGATTTTCTTTATAGTTTGACTTTCATAAGTAAACACATTTATTGACCATGATGTTTAGCGTGTTCTTTCTCACAAAATTAAGGTTTAGAGTTCTACATAAGAAGAATTAGTGACACTTTACACATATGTGTCCCTTGTACAATTTACACACATGGGAAGGATTATTGTCTATTGATTATACTTGTGCATGCTATCAACTGTATTTTTGAGGTATTATGTTTTAATTATCGGTCCCTTGTCATTTGTGAAAAAAAATGGGGAGAATGAAATGAATGATTGTAGAAGTATTTTTAAAAGTTTTTTTGAAGATTTAAAAATTTTGAATTTTTAACCTGTGAAGTGAAGTAGCGTGAGATTTATTAATTGTATTGCATTTTATACCATATCTACTTAGCTATTTGAGTTTTTGTGATGCTAATGTTTTTGTTGGTATTTGGATTGATAATAGTATTACGCCTCAATCTAGCTAGTGTTGATATCATGTGTTTATAGATTTTGTTATTTTCTATTTCACTTGCTTTTACACTGTGTATTTGAGTTATCTATTTCACAAAAAAGGTTTCGATAAAGAAAAAGCACAGTTTAGTCAAGATAGTTGGTATGGTAGTAGTTGTTGTGTTGTGTTTTTTTACTACCTTGACTTTATTCGTAGTTTTGTCACATAATACCAAAGGGGGAGTTTGTTAGGTTTTTAATGTAATTGGCAAGTCTGTGAACAAATAGGATTAGAATTAGAATATTGTAAAAGTCAAGGAATAAGTTGCAAATATTATAAATTGAGTTATATTAAGTCTAGGGTTTGAGAATGAAAAAAAGGGGAAAACGATGCCGCAATTTCGCTAAACTATCGCCCTAACTTTGCTCGAGCGGCAGAAATAGAAACATTGTCGCTTGCATGCCGCATTGCCTTCGCTCGAGTGACAACCAGTGGCTAAGCTCTCACTCGAGCGACAAAGTTATCTAGAGAATTTTAATTCGCATTTTAAAGGTTTTTTGTTCTACCCATTCAACCTAAACCTACAGTATAAATACCAGAAAGCCTTTGAACGATTTTTTCGAAGGTTGAACATTGAGAAAACAAATATTGCTTCATATCCTCTTCATCAACATCATCTATGAGCTTTTAACCTTCACAGTTTGATTTATTCTTGGTGGTGGAAACAGGAAATCCATATAATCCAAATACCAAATTGCTACTTCCTGAACATCTGTCAGAGTTCTGAAAATCAAGAAAAGGTAACTGGAGTTCCTGTTATTGGAGAATGTGAAGTTCTTCGTTGATCCATAGGAGATAGACAAATTCATAAAGTCAGGATTTGGTGCAAGTATACACAATCCAAGAGGGCTTTGAAAATTGTAGCCGAGAGTTAGTGTAGGAGCACGTAATCTAGGAGGCTTTGGGAATTGCAGTCAGGAGGTTAGAAAGTACTAGTGGTAGTCGTGTCTAGCAAAGTGCCCGGATTTTTTACCCAGTTAGGATTTCTTTGTGATCATTCTGTGTGTTATTTACTATTTTCATATAACTGCGGTAATTCAATATAAGAAAATTGGACTGCTTGATTAATCATCTAAAAATAATTAAAAGTGACTTGTTTCTATTTAATTATTAATTTTTATTTCCACATAATCACCTATTCACCATCTCCACCCTCCAAGTGTAATTTGGGTCGAACCTCGTAATTTCAGCTTCGATGCACGGGTGTTGAGTACAACCTGGTAATAGGTAGAATTGTTGTGGACGAGGAATGGTGGAGCAGAAAAATCAAGGTACCGTTTTGTTTCCACTACATTCGTATGTGAGATAGAGGTTCTTCATATGGAGAAGGTCTCGAACTATATCTTTCTACTTTACAAGCTTTCGGTCATAGAGGCTGAATCTTTATGTACTTTCCTTACCTTCGAGAACTTTAGTTAAACAAATGGCTCATTTACACTTTGAGGTAGCCACGTTCATCGTATTGATTTGGGTGAAATGTCGAGGAATGGAGAAGTGTACGTGGGATTGAGTTCATCAAGTGGAAAATCATTGTAGACTAGTAAAGTTTATTCCTGGAAATTTAAAACAAGAAGTAATCCAGAGTGAACTATGCACAACCAGTGGACACTAGGGTGTTTTCTAATGTACATAGTGAGGAGAGAGGATAGAATAAGGGATGGGTCTGTGTTCTGGGATTTCTTTCTGGTTTTATCAGGTTTGGAGCCTTGTTAGCTGTCTTTATAATGTTCTTTTTTGTAACAATCCTAGCAAACTTCGTTATTGTAGGTAGGTGATTTCAAGTACCAATAGATAAATGTAGGTATAAATGAAAACTTTGTTGATGTTATGGTTAAGATGTTATGTGGTGTAATTGTTGAGATTTATGCTTTTGATCTGTAATGTAATGGGAAAGCCATTGTAACGCCTCGGATTCTAGCAACTCGATGCATTACCAAAAATGAATTCCTTAACGTGCCTAAAAAAATTATTTTAATATAATGGGCATATTCACTAAAAATTGACAACATTTAATAAAATAATATATTAGTTTATTAAAATATGCAGAACTTTTGGAATCATATCTTTAATCAAAACATCAATAAAACTAGTTCAACATGCACTAAACTAGGAGTAACTAAAAATTTTAATATTACTTCAAAACAAATCAAATTCAACAAATAAAGTAGTTCGTGACGAGAGTCCATTGACCAATGGCACACCCATCCATCCACCACCGTCCAACACGCTAATTTTTACCTGAAATTTGTAAATAAAGAGAAGAGTATAACGAATTGTACTCAATGAGATGCTTGCTATTGCACATTCAAATCAAATATGAATTTATGCACAACTTCTCTTACCAACATAAAATGAGAGTTATCATACCATGAAAAATGATAATTCTAGTAAGCACTACAAATTAACGTGAAGGCTAACTAATACCCGGAAGTACGCCGTAAAATCTATCATGATTTCTCTCAAACGAGTAATTAAATTCATATATAAAAACATATTTGAAAAGATGTGGAAAAATCCACTAGTAGCACTGAGCACCTCACCTTTTGAAGATGAATGTGGAGAACAAAATTGTAGAAATCGAGATTCTTTATAGCAAATCCAATTACTCAAGGCAATATCATGCCTTTATATAGTAGTTTTGGATTGAAGTCTTCTAAAGGGTTTAGGACTTTGAGTTAATTCCATAAAATCAAAAGTGATTAGTTTTTAATTTGAATTAGTATTAGATTATGTTCATGATAATGATAATGGATAAATATTAAAGTCTCATACTAGAATTAAACAACTATTATTTATATGTGAACTTAGAATAATTTGATTAGGATTAGAATCGTATCATAATCAATTACTATTATCCTAGATTATGTAGATAATAACTAATTAATGTGTCGAAACATGAATGATTTTCCTAAATTAATTAATACTTAAATTCTAACTAAACCATAAACTTCAATTATAATTCAACTGAATAACTGTTTGGCAATAAGCCTAATTAGTTTAAAGATAATATAACATATTAACTTTATAGACTTCCGATATATCATAGCTAAATCGAAATATTATATGGTGATAAGTTTAATTGGTTTAGGACAAAGGTAATATAATTTATATCATTAATTACGGGGGTGTCTGATGGATATTATTGAGGAAATAATGTATTTTAAATAGTGATATGATGAGAAATATGTGGTTAAAAAGTAAGGAAAAATTATTGATGTGATAAAAATATTATTTTGCTAAAGAATGTGGTTGAAAATGAATTTTTAAATAATGTATTTTGAAAGAATGTGTGTCAAATATATCTAATTGATTTTTCTTCAAAACTGTAATGACAAAAATAAATAAAGATGATGGAATAGAAAGTACTATTTCATTTATGTCTCGATTGTTTTATTGATTCTATCTTAATTCAAATTTATCCAAAATATCATTTTTTTAAGTCTAATATACATGATGCATTATAAGCTATTAAACGAATCCAATATTACTATAGTAATTTAGTCTAAATCGAAAGCTAATATTATTAACTAAGTAGTTTTCTTATTTGGATCTAACTTGAGTTGAACTTATTCAAATTAACTTTTCTTTGAGCCCATAATTCGCAGATTATTACGGGCTTCAAAATGAACCTAATATTGATATATTAATTCTAATTCCTTCAATAGTTAACTATTTGGCCCAATTAAATAAAAGTATAACATTTAATATTTATTTTTACCTTTCTTCCTCAACTGTAAGGATATCCATATTGATCTAAATTAACTATAGAGCATAACAAATTGACTTGGATTCCTAGTAAGTGACAAATAAATTATATGCAACACGACTAAAAAATTCAGGGTTCTATAGCTATATAGTTTCTGTTGGCCAGGAACATGAATGCTATGTTTCAGTGTTTCTGTTCATGCTTTTTGTTTGGACGTGTTGGATGGAAATGCATACTGCTACCTGTTATGTTTCACATTAGAATCTGCCAAGCAATCTTACTTTTAAAAATGTAAAAAAGGAACGACTGGTGTACTCAGCATTGTACTTTATTTCATCAAACGTGCATGTTACTTGCATCCCTTTCTTTATCACTGTGTACAAAATTTTGTCGAAGAACAAAGATTACAATGACTTCAAGGACAAAGATTGCAGCAATATTTATATTTGATATCGGTCACTTGTCGGGGACACGTTTGATGGTGAAAAGTATGCCATTACCCCGACAAAACTTTGCAGAACAGGCTTCGACTTGTTCGAAGATAGTGGCTTCGAAGACCACAAGAACGAGATACTTGTGGACCATGAGAGCAGCAGCTCCAGTGATGAGGTAATCAATGAGAAAAGTGCATCTAGCATGGACGTATCTGTTCCTCGAAGTGGGGATAAACAGGAGTCCGCCATGATGAAGAAAAAAATTCAGCGTGAGAATTGTCCTATTCTATTGATCGCGCTAACAGTGTCGTTGAGGAGGTCGCGGCGAAGATCAACAACTTAAAAAGTCTGACTGGCACTGACCCAAAGACGTGTATGCAAGAGTTGTTGGGGATTGGAAGGCTTGTGAAAAAAACTGAACTTTACTATTTTGTGCCTATGTTTTTTACACATAAGCGTAATAGGGACATGGTTGATGTGATGGAAGATGCATATGTGAAATTCGAGTTGGTCGAGTACAATTTTATTGAGAACAAGATAGCACGGATGAAAAGAAATGTAAAAGGCAAACATTGTTATGGTTTTCCAATCCCCTTTTTTTTTTCCATTTTGTTTGTTATCGTTATGTGCTATTTGTATATATTTGAAATTAATTTTTCCAATTGTGTTTCTGTTACTGCATAATGAATAGATGGATTTGAAATGAATGGTACAAAACCACTAATAGGATTCTCTACTTTGCATGAAAATAGTTCTGCAAAACCAACAAATTACTTGTCAACATCAGACAACGGCTTGTCTCCTTTTTGTTTACAAATTCAAGCAATCTATCATTTTTTGGGAAGCCACCTGCTCGTAAATATTAACTATAAAATGCAAGCTTGATAGACAAAATGTAGATAAGAATAAAAAAAAATCCCGTCATAAGTATTTCATTTAAAAGGTGAATTCTTTTCATCATTTTCCAAACAAGTTCTAGCTTGCTTTAATGGAAGATTTCAATTTCAATTGCGTTATTCTGTCGGGGTCAGACTCTAATGAGGAAATCGGAGAGAAGAAGTTTCTAGATAAGCTAGAATAGGTCATAATGGAGTGGCTTTGTTATTGTCGAACAATGGAACGTGCTATCAGAAACTACTATCATGAATAGAGGTGTCGTATCAAAAGATTTCCTTTGCGAGAAATGGTCATATATTTATGTTAGAGGCTATGGAAGGCAGTGGTCGACCGTGCTACCAAGAGTTCCGAATGTACCCACCAATGTTGTGACATTTTACTCATATTCTTTGCGGTGAGTTTGGTCTCTGTAGTCACCAACATGTAGACGTTTACGAACAATTTGGTATATTCCTTTGCATATTAGCGTATAAAAAGGGGTGCAGACAGGTGCAAACGTTAGTCAGTCATTCTTTGTGAATGGTAGGATACTACTTCAAAGTGGTTCTTTGTATTTCACTTATCAACTATATTTTTCTGTAGTTGACAAAAATTTTCATCGTTATTCTCTATAGTAGTATGATCCACACTTGGTCTTCTATTACGTGATTGATGCTCTCAAAAGCATTATGTTTTTTCAATACGCCTAAAATATATCATGCCAAATATTTTCGTATTTCACTTATCAACTAAATTAAGGTCAACAACTATAGTTTTTAATGTCATAATTAATTAGATTTTAGGGACAATAATTCTCTTCATCAATGCCCATTTATGCAGAGATACTATTTTGCATTTATACAAATTAATAATTAAAATATTTCAATATTAGGCACATTGTCGAAAGTTCACTAAGTTTCAAATCATCATCTGAAATCCTAATGTTTCATTATCATAAACTTAATTTCACAATGGAAAATTCAATAAGTTCTAGGTGAAAATTACATTAAGTTTACCAACCGTAGAATTCATACTCAATTAGCAAATTAAATAGTTCAAGGTAAAAATTTCCAACCATTGAACTAGCACTTACTTAATCAATAGGTCTAAAGGAAGAATCTCATTTATTCTACTTACCTTAACATTTAGGATAATCGATGAATTAACATATATCGTGTAGTTCAATATAACTATAAGAGCATAAACATGTACATTTTATCCAATTATGACATGTAACACGATACCACAAATTAATTCTCTCTAAAAATAATTCAAACATAACCAAAGAATAACCTCGCATCCATTAAGTTTTATAGGTCTTCAACCTTACCATAATCCATGTTTCAATAAATTCTCAACGAATGGAAAGTGTTAGGTTTTAAAGATGTCGGCAATTTTTTGACAAAACTATTATTGAAAACGAGTTTTTAAAAGTGAAAGTGTCTAGTGGTAAGTTATATATGTGAGTTAGAGGTCCTAGGGTTCGAGTATGAAATGAGGAAAAAAGAGTCATCGCAATTTCGCTCGCCTATCGCTCAGCGACGCTCGAGCAATAAAAACAGAAATTGCGTTGCCTGATTGTCTCCTGGACCTCGCTCGAGCGGTACACCGTCGCTCACCTATCGCTGAGCTATCACTCGAATGACAATGTATCCCGAGAAAACTTAATCCACATTTTTCAAGGTTTTATCGGACCCATACTACCTAAAACCTCTACACTATATATATCCATGCCTCCATTCGAAAAATTAGAGTTGAACGTTGAGAGAAATAAGAGATTACTTCCTACATATCATTCTAATAGTTCAACCTTCTTTTTGATTTCTTCGTAGCATTGAAAAACATCAATTTCACATAAATCAAACACCAAGACGCATACTTCCATAGCCTGTGTCAGAATTTTGAAGATCAAGGAAAGTGATCGGAGTTTCGGTTGTTGGAGAACGAGGAGTTCTCATTGATCCACATGAGATACACGAGTTCAGAAGGTCGGGAGTTAGTGCAAGAACACGCAATCCAAGAGAGCTTTGTTGATTACAACCAGAAGGTCAGAAATTACTAGAGTTAGTGGAGTTTGACAGTACAGTAAGTTAATTCGTTTTTAATGGATTTTTACTGCTTGGGCCCGGAGTTTTTACCCAATTACGAGTTTTCTCCGTTAACAATTTTCAAGTATTAATTTTTTTCCAGTAATTTATTAATTGCGATAATTCAACATAGGATATTATGCATGTGAATTCACCTAGATTAATTAATAATTGTGATTTGTTGTATTTATTAATTGGTAAATCACAGTAAATCACACAATCAAACAAAGACCAACGATATTCAAGGATGTGGGGATATTGTGGAAAACAATTGTTACATGTCATGATGGTGTGACACTAGGGGCAGACCTAGACGTTTTGTACCGTGTGGTCAAAAATTAAAATGTAATTTTTTTTCGAAATAACATACCATTAATGAAAATAAGTAAATGCACTACTACAATTAGCCTACTCGTTTTCATCCTCTAAAATACGTTGTATAATTACACCATTATCAATATTGTTGAATATATCGTTCTCAATATATACAACCATACGATTTGTGGCCGTGAAAAGAGAAAGTTGAGGCTCGGAGGCTGGAGAAGAATGAAGTTTGAAGAGACAAGATGAGAAGTCACAGGGAGAAAAGTCAGAAGTGGGTTGAGATTTGGGTCTTGGGTTAAATAAATTATAATAAATGAATTATGGAACTGAGATATGGGAATTGGGTTTCAAGTTGGTGGCCGGCTGAGTAAGGTACTGGTGACAACATTTAAATAAATAAAGTATAACTTCTCCAACAACTTAAATATTTAGATAAAGCAGTTCAACAACTACTTTTTGAGACTTGAGGTTCTATCTCAAAAGACTAACCTATTAAGACAAATTGACTCCATACCCATATAAACCTAAGACCATTCCCATATCTAAGCGTATTAGACTTTGTTTGCTCAGCTCCATCATTCACATTTTGAGGCTTGTGGTTCAATCTCAAAAGATTAACCTATTAAGACAAATTGACTCCATACCCATATAAACCTAAGACCATTCCCATATCTAAGCATATTAGACTTTGTTTGCACAACTCCATCATTTACATTTATTGTTGGAATTAGGGTGTGACCCGAGTTCTATTTGAAATTTTATTCGAAGTTTATTTTGCAAATTCTAATTGAAGTTCTATTTGGAAACTCAATTGAGAGTTGAAAATTTCGGCATTTTTCCACTAGCTAGCCGCTAGCCTACCGCTCGAGCGCAACCGTTGAAATTCTGTGCAAAAGAGCTGGCGCCAGCTTGACACTCGAGCAGCAGCTTGTCCTGCCCAGGCCTATTTTTGCGTTTGACGTGTTTGAACATTCATTTCTATCTATAACTCTACTTTTAGGGACAAAATTATAAACACAAAATCTTTGTATTCTTTCTCTATATTTTAGTGAAATCTCTTAACAAATTATTTTGTTTTTGTGATCAATTACTTCGTATCGTACCTACATCTCATATTTTCTTCAACAATTGGTATCAGAGCAATCTAATATTATCTTCATTTTCAACAAACTGGTATCAAATCCAAAAGATTGGAAATTCTTGGTAGAACGAGGTTTTGATCAAGTCAATGTGATGGCAACCATGAAGTATGATATTCCGCATTTGGATCGCATTACTAGATTTTCATTGTGATAGGTAAAGATGCAAGCAGCACTCGCTTAGATGGATTTGGACGATGAGTTGTTGGGTGTTGACAAGATGCCCACAAATTAAACGTCGAAGAAGAAATAATGGAGGGATCGAAAGACCATATCTTAGATTCATCTTCATCTTCATCTTTCAAATAATATTCTTCGGATCTTTTTAAAGGAGAAGTCAACTTCTGCATTATGGTTGAAATTGGAGCAATTATACATGACGAAGAGTCTAACTAGTAAATTGCGTCTGAAGCAACGCCTATATTTTCATCGTATGACGAAGGTACACCTCTTGAAGATCACTTAGTGGTTTTAAAGAAAATCGTCGCTGATTTAGAAATCTTGGAAGTTAAATATAATAAAGAGGTTTAGGGTTTCATTTTGTTGTATTCGTTGCCCATTTCATATGTCTTTTAGAGACACGATCTTATATAGTCGTGATACTTTCACCATTGAAAAAGTCTATGATACTCTATATTCAAACGAGAAAATGAAACATCTTGTTAGATCTGAGGTTCATGGAGATGGCCTCGTTGTTATGGTGGTTGTACAAAGGGCAAATTAAATTCTAAATTCAAATTTTGTAATTACTACAAAAAAAAAAAAAAAACTAAAATTTCGACTTTCTACTTGAATATGAATATGTCTAAAATGATTAGCCAAAGCATTAATGTTGTCTAATTTTTGTTTATATGTGTCATCCAAAAATTATTTTGTAGATAACGCTTCCTTTTCTAGAAATATTTCTAGATTATTTCCTCTAAATCGAAGATTAGATCCTTGTGGGGCCACTCTAAGAATGAAATAACTAAAGTTCATCATCATCTGATCCATCTGCAATATGAAAATAATTTGTTAGAAAATTAATTACTTGTTTACTTAGATTATCTACTAAATTTTTTTTTCATCTATGTGTTCTATATCGATTTTATAGCTATTTAATATTTCATATAGTTTTACTATCTTTTATGTCTTATTTTATTAAGATTTATCTTTTTAATAAATTTTACTATGGCTTCACAATCTGTTCAAATAGTAAATTCGATATTTAAAAATTTGTTACTTTCTATACTATGTATAATAGCCATCATTTTATAATATAAACTAGTAATGTATTTGTCTTTATCTTATATTTTTCACTAGCATAT
>CADEPD010002761.1:0-13028 GCA_902829195.1 Fraxinus dipetala | reverse complement strand
CACTTGAGCTTATATTAATATGCATCGATTATGTATATATTTAAAGTGTTTATGTCCTAAATTGATTGAACTTAGGGCATGACACTTACAGATTAAACATAAACATGCATCTTAATTTTTCAATAGAAGTAATTAGTTCCGTCTAGGACTAGAAGTCTAAAGATGCTCCGTCCATATATAGATTTTTCGTGGATCTCACTTTTCCAAAAGTGTACCACATTGATGCCAAGTGTAAATTCTAAAATCTAGGTAAATTATAAATTAATTTAAATTTAAATTTTATCACTTTGGACAATCAGTAGTTAGAATTTCTTATACTCAGTTCTAATAGTTCTGACTGACTGGTACGTGCAAGTTGTTGCTATTTTCATGATTAAAGTTTAAATGAACTATGAAATTTAATAAATTTCTTAGCATACGAACACCAAATATTATGTGGTAAATCCCAAAAGGAAACAATTACGGGCCCCATGTCGTGGGTCAAACAATCCACTAATAAATTGATAAAAAATACAATGGTATTCGATTTTTATAATTTTGCTAAAATAACAAAAGAACAATCAAAAGAATAAAGAACAACTTCCTTTGTATCTTCTTCTTTTAACTTGGTGAAGTACAATCAAACTCATCGATCTTAACTTTATCACCACTTTCCGATTGTACTCAACCGCAACCAACACTTGAATTAAGAATAATCATTCTTAACTTCATATCAAATAGCTTGATCAATAAACAAGATTGCACATTAAGCACCAATTTGTTTTGTGTTCTTCAAGGACTTAAAGAAACTATTAACTTCGAAAATATTCAATGAAGCATCACATCGTGTGATTTGTTAGAAAAGGGTAGCACCGTTGCATGCCGGGTCATGGAAGAAATTAATTTTTTAAAGCTTAATTTCTTTCTTGATTAATTAACTTACTTATAGGTAGAGGTGGCAATCGAGTCGAGCGGCTCGTCGGCTAGTAAAAAATGAGTCATGAGCCACTCGGGCTCTTCAAAAAGACGAGCCCGAGCCGAGCAGCGGTTCGTCAATTTTTATTTTTATTTTTATTTTTTTAAGGTCTAGGTATAGTTTAAAAAAAAAAAATTAAGCGAGCTCACAGCTCGGCTTGTGAACCACGTGTTGGCTCATTGCAAACGAGCCAGAGCTCGGCTCGTGACGAGCATGAGCCGAGCTCGCACTTATACGCCGACTCGACCCATTGACGTCACTACTTATAGGTAAAGCAATTACCAAAGATAGAAATTAAATCTTACCTAATAATAATCATTAAACACGGTAAAAAAATTAGTATATAGGGGAATATACAAAAAGACTTTCTAGATTTGTTAATAGACTAAATATGGAAAGACGCTATTAATTTAATCTAATCTTATATTCACCTATTAAATAAATTTGAAAATATCGAGGATGACTTAGAATCTATTCTACACGAGTTGTAATTATTATAACAAGAAATATATCGTGTTATATATAGAAAACTACTTGATCCAACCACTTACCATCCAATTGCTAAATGCAATTACAGAAGTGCTCATAAATCTAGACAATATGGTAGTGATATTCTATAATGTCATAAGGGTTTGTTGTAGGAAATGCACACGATCGAGTTCTAATTATCGGCTCTTTTTCTTTTATTCAGTCCCTAGGGCTTCTTGCAGAGGAAAGTGGTGTCATGTCTTCAGAAGTTGTAGAAAATAACATGCTTTGGCGAATTGCATAGGTGCCATTGCTTCGAGCATGGGGAGAACCTCCATTGATGACGAATCCAGAAAGGAAAAGCAACAAGGGTATAAGAATGCTTGTCAAGAGAAGTTTTTGAGTGCCTAGACAACTTCCAAGTCTAAATACGAAGAGGAAAAGGGTATCACAATAGTCAAAAGGAGATGAGTCACAATGCATCTATCACAATTATTTAAATGAAAACAAATAAAAACTCTCAATTTATATTTTTTATTTCTTATGTTTTGTCGACTCAATTTATTATTTATTTGAATTGTACTTTTGTCGAAGAAAAAACATTATAAGATTCATCAATTTTAAAATGTGTACATTATTTGATAATATATATTATCATAAAATTATTCTATTTTATTGAATAATCAAATTAATAGAATAAAATGTCATTAAATAATTTCTCAAATTTTCAAACTAAACCTATTTTTCAGTTTTTTAATTTTGAGGAACAAGTTTTCAAATAGACAAATCATACTTACTTTTAATAATCTTTAAATCGACTCAAAATAAAAAATTGAAAATGAACTATTAAAAAATGAAATATAAATCTCCTAAAACTAGGGCACTGTGAAATATCCCCAATTTTAAGTGGGTACCATAAAAACCCGTCCTTCCATGCCACCTCCTCCCAGCATACAAATGAATCTACTCCAATCTCACGTATAAATTCGCACACAAAAGAAATCGAGCAGAAAAATTATGGCATTATTTTCTAATAAAACCTGTACTTTGTACATCAAGCAACACCGTCTAATCAATAAAACAAGGCATCTTTGTGTTTCCATAAAATTTGACCAAATTTCTGCAGCAAATGAAGCCACAGTTGCAGAAATCACTATGATTCTGAAGCACAGCAATTGGAAATATTTGTTGGATTCCTCACATATTCCACAAAGAATCAACAATGATGTGATACATTCAGTGCTGCAAAGAGCTGAGTTTTCGATTCATCCGAAGCGCCTCCTTGACTTCTTCGACTGGTCAACTAATCATCTGGGTACCTTTCAAGATCTTCATTCTTTTTCAATTCTTGCGTTAGTTTTATGCAGTTCTAAAATTTATTCACCTGTCATTGATTTGTTAAGCAAATTGGTGGATTCCCGGGTTTCGGTTTTTGATATTCGTAGCTCAATTTTGAATGTTTATAAGGAATGTGAGAGGTTTAGATCAAGTTCTGTCGTGTTTGAGTTGCTGATCGATGTGTACAGGAAAAGGGGAATGTTGAGTGAGGCTGTTTCTGTGTTTTTAGGTGTTAAAAATGCTGATTTTGCAATCAGTTTGTTGTGTTGTAATTCTTTGCTGAAGGATTTGTTGAGGTGTAATAGAATGGAGTTACTCTGGGAAGTTTACGAAGGAATGATGGAGAAAAAAATGGATTTTGATATATACACTTATGCTAGTTTGATCAGTGCTTATTTCAAGGTTGGCAATGTCAGTGAGGCTAAAAGGATTCTATTTGAGATGGGAGAGAAGGGTTGTAGTCCGAACACAGTTACTTATAATGTAGTCATTAGAGGGTTGTGTGGCAGAGGGGCTGTTGATGAAGCTTTGGAGTTGAAGAAGACAATGCTTGAGATGGGATTGGCTCCAGATGGCTACACTTATTCAATACTTATTGATGGGTTTTGCAAAGAGAAGAGGTCCAAGGAGGCGAAATTGATTTTGGAAGAGATGTATAAAATCGGTCAAAATCCTGACCATGTTGCCTATACTGCATTGATTGATGGGTTCATGAAAGAGGGGAATGTAGATGAGGCTTTCCGAATCAAGGATACGATGGCTGCATATGGAATTAATTTAAATTTGGTGACGTTTAACACTATCATAAAAGGGCTATGCAAATTTGGTCAGATGGAGAAGGCAGTAGATCTCATGCACGAGATGCTCAAATTGGGATTGCATCCTGAAAACAAGACATTCAATTATTTGATTGAGGGGTATAGTCGAGAGAGTAACATGGATAAGGTTAGTGAACTATTGGTTGAGATGAAAGAAAGAAACTTGGCACCTTCTGCATACACCTTCGGTGCTATAATCAACGAGTTAAGCCGCTCAGGAGATCACCAACAGGCTAATCTTTTGTTGGAGAAAATGATCTCAGAAGAGATCAAACCAAATGCTGTTATTTACACAACCATCATAAAAGGTTATGTGCAGAATGGTAAATTTGAAGAGTCAATAAAAATTTTGGAGGATATGTGGCAAAAAGGAATTTTGCCAGATGTTTTCTGCTATAATTCAATAATAATTGGCCTTTGCAAATCAAAAAGGATGGAAGAAGCTAGGAATTGTCTTATTGAAATGGGGAAGAGGGGATTAGCTCCGAATGCCTACACCTTTGGAGCGTTGATTTCTGGGTATAGTGAGGCCGGGGAAATGCATGTTGCGGAAAGATATTTCTTGGAGATGCTTGATCGAGGAATAAATCTAAACCTTTACATTTATACATCCTTGATTTATGGCCACTGCAAACATGGGAACATAACGCAGGCCTTTTATGCATTCAGATGCATGCTTGAACGAAAGCTGCTTCCAGATGTGCAGCTTTACAGTACGCTTATAAGTGGCCTCTCAAAGAATGGAAAATTACTAGAAGCAATGCAAGTTTTCTCTGACTTGTGTGATAAGGGGATAGTACCCGATGTTTATACTTATACTACACTAATTTCTGGTTTCTCTAAGCAATGTAATATGCTAGAGGCTTTCAGGCTTCATGATGAAATGTGCCAGAAGGGTATCAATCCTAACATTGTCACTTATAATGCCTTAATAGGTGGACTGTTGAAATCTGGTGAGATAGAGAGAGCTAAAGAACTGTTTGGCGGACTATCCAAGAAAGGTTTGACACCTAATGAGGTGACATATGCTACAATAATAGATGGATACTGCAAGTCTGGAAATCTTAACGAAGCATTCTGTTTATTGGAAGAAATGACATTGCGAGGGGTTCCACCAGATGGTTTTGTTTACAATGCTCTTGTTGATGGGTGTTGCAAGCTAGGAAACATGGAGAAGGCGTTGTCGATATTTCAAGAAATGGTGAAGGAGGGCACTGCATCTGTACTTACTTTCAATACTTTGATTGATGGGTTTTGTAAGTCGGGAAGATTGACTGAAGCAGTAGAGTTGTTAGAAGACATGTTTGATAAACAAATCATGCCTAATCATGTAACCTTCACAATTCTAATTGATAATTGTTGCAACATGGGCATGATGAAAGAAGCTGTAGAGTTTTTTCAAGAGATGCAAAGGAGGAATCTCGCGCCAACAAATGTGACTTACTCATCCCTTTTACATGGTTATGACAAAATAGAGGACAGGTCCAAGATGTTTGCCCTTTTTGATGACTTAGTGGCAAAGGGTATTGAACTTGATGAAGTAGTGTACACATTAATAGTTGATGCACTCTTCAAAGAAGGAAATTTGGAGAAAGCCTTTAAGGTTTGGGATGAACTTTTGGACAAGGGTATATTAAAAAGAAAGGTAAACAAAATGCTGATAGGGACCTGGTGTGGAAATGCCGAAATTTCAGAGATTTTGGCATTACTCAATAAAGTGAGAGAGCAAGGATATAAACCTAGCCTTGCTACATGCAGTACATTGGTCCATGGTTTGAAACAGTCGGGATATGCAGAAAAACTAGCAAAAGTTCTAGATATTATGGTGAAGTTTGGCTGGGTACCAAAATTGATGAGTTTAGACGAATTGATAAGTAAATATTCAGAGAAGAGTATTGACTTCTCTGAGCAAGCAGCTGCAGAAGTTGCTTGTCAGGTCCAAGCCTGACTTGAAAAGAGAATGGGAATGACAGCTTGCTTGTGATGCTTCCTTCAGTGGCTTTATAAACCAACTGTTGAACCAAGGTGACCCGGCATCTCGCTTCAGGATCTCTTTCCGACGGTGAAATGCTCCATCTTGGGTAAGGTTTTTGACTAAAACTAACTCTATTCTATGAGGAAATTGTAACATGATCTTTTCCATTTTCTGCTTCTTTTTGTTGGTTTCCCTGTTCATTTTTCTTCCCCTTGCCCTGGGGCTGGATTGAGGGTTGCTCAACTTTGGCAAGGTTACAATTGTAGTTTTCTTTCTTGTTCTGGATCTCCCTTACTTCTGTTGATTTGGCTTATAATTACTGTCCTGATCAGACTTCTTGGGCGTACTTGAAAGTAGATCCTTAAAAAAAATTCAGTGCAATATCCAAGTAGTCGGCAAAACCCACTATTTACGCTCTCCCCATGATATTTCTATATTCTTGCTTTTTGACCGCAGTATTTGATTAATTCCTAGATTTTTGACATTATGGTGATTTTCTAATTGTATTTATGACTTCTCGTGGTATGTCACCCTTTATTAGTTGTTCGATTTATCTGATTCTGTTTCTTACTATATAGTCAAGGAGCTCAACTTCAGGTTTCCTGGTACAACAAAATCACGATTACCTCATGATTTGTGAGATTTTGAGAATCATAACATGGTATGTTATACTTGCTATGACTTCTCCAATCCGTTGAAATGTTCTGTGTTTTTGAGTCACTTCTGGTCGAGATCAAATCTTATATTTGGTTGTCTTAATCTTACCTTCGAACTACAAACAGATCTCTTATAGCTAGTTGTAAATTCACTGGAATTATTATTTTTATATTTAGGCTTTATTTTGATTGCAGGAAGAATAATGTTATATGATTTAACTGCCATGAGCATATCTCGCCAATGCAGTTAGCATCAGCTTTCCGAGAAGAACTGGGAAGAGGAATCACCTCTTATTCACTGTTGAAAATGTGACGTGGCTGTACATCATAGAATGCCTGTCTCGACTGTCTGATTGCTTTTTATCATTGAAGTTGGCAAATGGCTTTCGCTTATTTATGTTGATGCTATGTGATTAGATCCTTGTGGTATATTCTTTAAGAAAACAAGATACATGACCCTCTTGTATATTTACATTTCTGCAATTTTCCTTCTCTAGTGGATTAGCAAACTATAAATTGTTGTTTTTCCCATTTTCTTGTTCCTGATAAGAACTGATACTATTATGATTAGGCAAACTGCTCATGGATAAGCAAAACTGCAGCACACCTTATGTTTTGGAATGTATATGATGATGGAACACAAAGGGGAAAAATGCTTGGATTTGGGCTATATATCAGTTCTTTTAGCTCTGTAATTAGTAAAAACATTATTGATGTGTTCCATATGATGGACTTGACACTATTCTATATGATTAAAGAAGAAAAAGAAATTTAAATTTTATGCACTCTACTGTGTAGTGCTGTCAAATAGTGCATACCAAACTGATGTAGCTACAAGTTTCATGTCCACGAGTCTCATGTTCACATTTGCACAAGGTTCGTAACTTGAGCAGATCATCCAAGAGTCACAACTTCGACTTAAAACCTTCTTTTCTTTTATGGGCAAATGTAAATTTGTATTGATAAATTGTTCCGTCTCTTTCTTGTTCGCATTTGCATTTACACCACAGAAATAATCTAGTGATTTAAGGAAAAGGGTCCTACTACATGTGCTCCAAATTTCAGACATCATCTTGGGGTCGGAATCGTTCCTAGAATGGCCTTTGAAGAATATAATGTAGTACATTGAGGTGAACAAAATTTGGATCAACACCAACCAAATATTCCCAGCACAAACCCCACACAAAGCCAGATTGTCATTACATTTTATGAAACACTTACGTAAAATCTCTTCTTCTATAGATAACTGAATAATTTTTGTACAACCACTGATAGTACTGATTCTAATCTGTGAAGACTTTGGTCATGTAGGAAAAAACAGATAATAAATAAAGAGGGTATATACAGCGGCCAAGTCGCCCTCATTTGTCATCTAATATTATTGGCCTTAAAAACACAGCTTCTAAGCATTTCATTTCAGCAAAAAAAAAAAAGTAATATTCCAGGTTCGAGATTCTTTGGTATACCTCTGAACGACTTTTGCAGATGATGCTATCTATTTGCAGTTTTTAAAAGAGCAATGAGCTCAACATCATCGACATCGGATTCTGCAATAATCTGCATAGGAGTTTTACCTTCCTTGTCAACAGCTTGTGGATTGGCTCCCCTACAACAAAGTATGAGATTGTGAGCAAATAAAAGGACTAATTGAAGGACTATATTACCAAGTAATATGATTTGAAATAAGATCTTTTGCGACACAGAGAAGAACCCAGATTCTGTTGTTCAAAGATGGACTAACAAGTAAATAGATGAAGTAATTTAGAAAGCAAAATAATCTCTTGATAGGAAACGACAGAGGAATTGCTATCATTAAACCTAAATGCGAAGAATCACCTCGTGAGTAAAAATTTTGCAATTCCAATTCTTCCCCGCATGATACTGTGATGCAGTGGTGTCTGATTCCTCAAATCACAAGCATTAACATTTGCCCCGTGCTGCAGGAGCAGCTCTACCATGCCAATATCACAAGTTTGGCAGGCCAGGTGAAGCAGGGAACAACCATCAAAACCTTCATGAATGACTCGATCCTCATTTTCTCCTTCTCGGTATGAGGATCTTGAAGAACCATTATCTACAACATGGAAGTTTTGATCAGGATTTCATATTCATACAACCTCATTATGTTGGCTAATAGTTAAAGTTGTATTAGGTAGGACGTGACCATGAATTGCATTGACATCTGCTTCAAATATGACTATTAGGCGGTATACTGCTTTTTTGTCATTTGTACAAACACTTTCCCACAACTGTTCAGCAACTGAGAGAAGATGAGTACTGTCCTTTATTTTGCGTACAAAACGTTTTTCTGCATACTACAATCGAAAAAACACCACACTTTAGGTTGCAAATACCATGGTAACACATAAGTTAAGCAATGAACCAAATGGGTGGACAAACAGGATTCTTGAAGCCAGCCTCAAATTTATTGGGAATAAACTGTGTTACACGCAATGACAAGACAGGACAACAGTACTGAGATGTGGTCATTAAGAAAGTAAGAGGTAGCCCGGTTATCAGATTTATCAATGGCTACTCACTTGTACAACAGTAATTCTAATTCAGAAGAGAATTGAAAGCAACAAAAGAAGGGAATAAATCAATGATCTCTGTAGTAATACCTTCACGTGAATGAACTTCTCCTTGATCGAAATATGATCATCATGGCTCGGTTTACTAAAGAACTGTTTGTGTTTGTCAGATTCAAAATGTCTACATTGCAGATATAATACTTCCTATTAATACTGCAGGAATACAAACATATTTTTTATATTGATTACTGCAATATTTACCGCATTGGTATTTCGTCAGCCTGCATGGTTCTTCTTGCTTGCAATAATCCCTCCCATATCGAGTTCACGAAGACATTACCTAGTGCCTGAAACAAATTGATGACAGAAGGTTCCCACACTTTCACATCAAGTATTAAGGATCTCACCTGCAATGAAATTATCACAGAAACTGTAAGATCAGCACGAGGAGGAAATATATCACCTTTACAGATATTATAAATACATATTTCTGAATATGCAAAATCATTGATGAATCTAATGTGCTCAGTACTCGTAACTACCTTGATTTTTAGTTCAGTGCTAATTTTCAACGTTTGAAAGTTGAAAAGGAAAAAAAAAAAAAGAATGAGAATAAAGGACTCTCAGTTAACAAGCAACTCTAGCTACATTTTTTCCATCCCCTTTTTGGTATAACAGAAAGAAAGTTTCACGTGGATATATATATATATATATTTTCATCTCTTTGCATTTGCCTTTGGCTGTCTTAATTTTACTTGAATCAAATGCTTGACTTATCAATATGTATAGGACAACAAAGAAAGAGAAAGTAGCATCAAGGTACACAGAGAAAAAGCTCAGCTCTCTCTCTGCAGTTTCATCATGATTTATTAATAATTATCATACTGTTAACACATTCAAACTATAATCCAACCAATCTACATATTTCAGAAGCTTTTCATGATAACATAGGATTTTAGAAAGACACAAAATTTCTAATTGGAATCATGATACTATTTTTCTTGGTTCAATGACTCTTACCACTAAATGCAATAATAGAAGAGAGTGTGGAAAAGAAATGCACATGAGCACTTATGATATATAATGACTTATATTCAGCAAAACAAGAAAGGCTACATGGTTAAAAATTCACCCTTTCAGGATTGAAATTTTATGACTTACACGACGACAAACTAGTTCTATTTCCAGTACATTTCATCTTCCAATAGGCTCTAATTGCATGGACTTATTTGGATTTATGCAATAAAATGGGGCAAGCTTATATATTTTTAAACACTTCTAGCTCACATCGATAAGTTCAGTAGCCTCAGATTACCATACAGATATTGAAATTCTAAAGTCACCAATTGAATTTAGTTTGAAACAGCTTCAAGATTGGCTCAAAGAACTTTTGTCAAAGTTTGAGCTATTTAAGGTTCATTCTCAACCTGAACATGACTAGGAGATTCTGTCAAGTATGTTTGAAAGAATACTTTCAGTAAGTGATCCTTTATATTGCCTAATGCATTTCATGATGGAAATCACTTTTCTTCTCATATATTGACATTTCACAGAATGTCTAAAGACAGTTTATAAAAATCTTATAAAGTTAAAGAAAAACACGACGTAGATTTTTGTGGATATTTGTACATAAGCATACAGGCATACAATCAGCCCTTTCCCTAATGAATAAAAGTCTGAATATTGCCTCCTCCATAATTTGCTGTATATATACTTGAATGTGAATTTTAACATATCCTTTGGGATGTATCCATCCACCCAAAAGTGGAAAAAAAATAAAAGAGTAATTCCTTTTCTACATATTGAAGTAATGCACCTAGAAAAAAACTTCCCTTGCCCTTTTCTAGTGTGCCGAAAAGGCAAAAAAATGAGAAGAAAAAATAATGGAAAAAACGCAAGAATATATAATGAAACAAAGAATTGGTGAAGCCCATAGGGGCAACAACGAAAACAGAAACCAGTTCAACTTACCTTAGATATATGTACGCCAAGATTACGGTGGACGCCAGAACATTCTATACATATAAGAATACCAAGATTTAAGGAAGCCCAATCTGGTTCAGGTGCACCACAGTCAGCACATTTATCATTTCCAGGTAATCTTTGTAATATGTCAACTGGCTTCTCATTTTTCATGTTGTAGTGCAACTGTTGGGAACTTCTGGATGATCGTATAATATTTCTTGATGAAATCTCCTTCTCAGGTGTATATTCTTCAATGGTCCTTTGATCATGATCCGGACTTCCGAGGGAACTACTCTGACTAGCTGGGCTAGAACAGAAATGCTGATGTAGAAATGAACAAAGACCATAAATGACAGAAATACAATGGAAAGGTATATCAAATTAATCAGTTCTTTTATCTTTTACCCTATCAGGTGACTGGAAACTGAGCAAAGAAGCAATAACTCCAGTTATTTTTTCGACCCAATCCATTTGGTCTGATGTATTCTCAGCCTGCATTGGAAAGGAATTCCCGAGTATAATAACATCATGCTGAAGGAGATTGAACAAATACCATAAATTGCTACTGTATAAATATTCATATGACAAAAATAATCTAGCTCCTCCAAATTTATGAGAAAAGATGTTTTAGCATCCATAAGCTCAAGCTGAAGCACAAATAATTTACCTGTAAAGTGTAAATTTTTGTTGGAGAAATTATCCTGAAGCAGAATCTCAGATCCGACTGCTCTGCATCAACTTTTATTGTTGATGTAAGCAGGTTCACCGTGTGACGTGCAACAGATTTTTCATCATGTACACCACCATGGTAATGGGAAGAGAGCCACCGACCCAACAGCCCAGTACCCTGTTCAGAGGGAGAACTTCTATGCATGGGAAACTGACTGCCAGATCCATGAAACTAAGCCCACAACGATGAAGTCAGCAAAAAGGTGGCATAATAATAAAAGATTTTGCTACTTTTACATAAAAAAAAATGTACATAATGGATTACATAATATGATGTGGATGGAAAATATTAGATGAAAATGTTTATTATGTTTTAAACTGACATTATGTAATCCATTATGTAAATCTTGATGTACATAGAGCAAGATCCAATAATAAAACATGCATTTTAATTATAAGTTTGTATAAAATCAGAACTCACAGTTGATCTGCTCCATTGTTTGCGGTAATAATAAAGCATTCCTCGGTTATCAAGAACAAAGAATCTTCTCTTCCAGTCGCCTCTCAAATTGGAGGAACGTTTTGAGAGATATCCTTGTTTGATTGTTTGTACCTAAACTATTGAAGTTTTAGTTGTACTCATAATTACTTAGTAGGAAAAGTAATTATTGATGAAAAGTAACAAAGAGAGTTTAGTTAAGAATTTAATCTAATGAAGCTGGCTGTACCTTGCCCTCAGCACCAGAATGCATCACAGCTTCTATCATTTTATGAGAACATCTTGAAAAAGGTTGTATGACATCCACATTTGGATAACCATGAGGACCATTGAAAGACCGCCGACTTTCTTGATCAATCTTTCTTTTGTAATCTTGCATCTGTTCATAGAGAGCTGCCTGCTCATAATTGGAATTTTGTCTTCCATGTTGGGCATAAGCCAAGACCTGCAAGAGAGTGACGGACTAAACTGAATAAAGGGTGCATAAATTGTAACATATATAGATATTGATCATAGCAGTTAAGCAGCAGCAAAAACATATTAAAAAAAAGGCAAAAACATGAAAAACTAGGAACTATCAGACCTGCCCAATTGCATGTTACCTGTGAGATTGACTGTCTTTTATGTAAAGTTAGTATTTTGAGAGAGTTAAATAATGATTCAAACCATCAAGATCAACCCTTACAAATGAGTATTCAAGAAACTACCTGCATGGATGATTCCCTAGGAAGTGAGGGTTTTATTGAAATTTTGAAATAGTTTTAACACAATAAAACTTATTTAAATGTTCTTGAAAATTTAAAAGGTGTATAGTTTTGGACCAACACCGACTGCCATCCAATTGAGGCCCAAGATTTTATTGATCTATAGAATATATTATATTGTAGCCCAATTTTCCAGATTCAAAATATATACGATATTGATATAGCATGGCAAGGAGAACTGATAATGCACAAAACAGAAGATATTTAGCTCTTGTTTGATGCCATTATTTGAAAATTCTTTTTTCTACATACTCATTTTCAACCACACATTCACACAATAAAATATTTTGCTCGTAGATTCAAAACTTTTCCAACTTTTTAACCATACATCCTCTTAAAAACACTATTCAAAACATTGTCTTTCCCAAATAATGGCCATCAACTAGGGGC
>CADEPD010002752.1:0-12426 GCA_902829195.1 Fraxinus dipetala | reverse complement strand
TTGTTTCATATTCTTCTTTGTTCCTTTTTTTCGGGTTTCAAAAGTGCTATTTGCAACTCCGTTCTTGACTTGAAATCTGCTAAATTTATTTGTGTGTTGGTCCTTTAGCATTCTCTTTATAGAGATGGCGCAAATAAAGCTTTTAGGATAGCATTCTTTGCGATTCAAGTCATCTTCATTTCTTCACTTTCAAGTATTTTGTTTGTTTTTCCTTATTTGGTGAGACTTGGTTATCTATTTCGACGGAATATCTCAACAGAAAATATCGTTAATGGACAGTTAACTATCGTTAATGAACGGTTAATCGTTGTTATCGGCAATTAATTGTCATTAATGTACTACTAAATGATAGTTAACTATTATCCAAGACGACCATTATCTGCATGTTTTGCACTTTTTAGATCTCAAGATGACATTATTTGCTATAAATAACATTTTTAACGATCGTGCTTGAATTTTTTATGATAGAAAAGTTGATATCGTTTACCTTAAGTGGTTTCACTATAGTAAACAATATGAAAACAACTACCAACGAGCGAATCTATAACATTTGCTTATCTATTACCATTCAAACAATTGTGAACTCATTGAGCCTCTTTACAATAGTTTAATGTATGTATATTGGTCAAATAAACACTTGAAAAAGCATTTTGAGTAGTAACAGCACAAACACAATTATCATAATACTGAAACGAGAATGGAGTCATTATGATCATTACCTGCATGTTTTGTACTTTTCACGTCTTGAGACAATATTATGTAATATAAACAATATTTTTACGATCATACTTTAAGTTGCCAAGATGGAAACTGACATTGTGTACATTAAGTCGTAAACAATAAGAAAACGATTATCAATGAATGAATGAAGACGGTTTTCCTATTTTTCACCATTCTGTAATTGTAAAATTACTTCTCAAACTCTTTTGAGTCTCTATAAAACATTTTTAAGTATATGCAACATTTGCAAGCATTTTGAGTAGCAAAAGGCGAGTTTCATTATCATAGGAGTGAAATAACAATGATTCATTACGTTATATCATTAGCATTTTTGTATTTCAAGACTACATTATTTGCTATAAGTAAACGTTCATACGTTATTTTGTTATGATAAAAAAGTTGACAATTTATATGGTTTCAATACAATAAACAACGTGAAAATAACTACCAATAAATAAATCAATGCCATTTGGAGGGTTGAGTTTATAAAACTCTTAATGAAAATTAGTAGGAGGTATAAGTATCTAAAAAAGTAATGAAGATATATACTGGAAGAACTTTATCTATGTAGCCTTCGAGATAGTGTCGTCTCAATAGAAAGTTAGTGTTTCTCTCTTAAAAGTTCAACGAATAGCATAAGTCCAGTGCCATAATAGTGCTAAGCAAGTTTAATGAACTTATTAAAAACACAACACTTGTGTGTGGGTTTTACTGATATTATCACAAGGAATAATTTGTTCAAAATTATTATGTTATCTAAAATTTTGATGATACTTTGTGAAACTACACTACGATTAGTTTCAAATTGAAAGCTATCTGAATATTATTAGTTTGAAATTGTGATTTATATAATTTTGAATAAGTGGAGGATTGTTATATTTGTTCATAGATTATATAAACATGTGAAATTGCAATTGCAATCTGACTAATTACAATTATGATTATGAGATACAAGCAAATGAATGAGTCTGGTGATTCTAGTGGCGATTAAGGGGCATAGAGTGCAATAGATGAGCTAGATGATTGCGAAAAAGGACGTTGATGAAATGAGACAAATGATAAAGAGCATGTGTGAGCCAATTTTTTCTCTAAAATGTATTTGAAAACAATATTTTGATGAAGAATGTATTGTTAAAAGATAAGGACGAATTCTGGATTTGTGTTTAATATTATTTTATTGAAGAATGTGTGATTAAAAATAAAATAGAAAAAAATATATTTTAAAAATAATGAAAACCATACACGAGCGCGATAAAAAGAATCGGAAAAATTACATAAACCTTCCCTTATGTTTTTGACAAATTAGAGAGACGCCTTATTATTTTAAAAATTGTAGAAACCATACAATAAGTCCAGCGGTCCAGAAACGAGGCCCAGTGATATAAACTGTAATTTCATCAAATATTTTCCTTTGTTTTTAATTTTCTCTACCCAGCCCCTACAAGTCTGTCTTGACCCCAAAGAAAACCCACTCTGATTCGGAGCTCAATCGAATATACATACGTATTACAAACACACACAGAGAGAGAAGCAGTATATAGAGAAAGATGAGCAGCATAGGCCCGGGTTACGATCTTTCAGTTACGACATTTTCGCCGGACGGTCGCGTTTTCCAGATCGAGTATGCTGCGAAAGCCGTCGACAACAGTGGCACCGTTGTCGGTATCAAATGCAAAGATGGAATCGTTTTGGTATGCATATATGACTGTATTATTATGTGATGTTAATTAATTTTAGTTCTCAGGGTTTCTGATTTTTTGCTTTGTTAATTACGATGTGTATAAAACGGAAAATAGGGAGTGGAGAAGCTGATTACTTCGAAGATGATGTTGCCTGGTTCCAACAGAAGAATCCATGCCGTCCATCGCCATTCCGGCATGGTAACATTTTTCTATATATATTTTTTTTTCTAATTTTTCGGTTATGTAAGAAATTTGATAATTTATATGTTTTTTTTTCATTGGTTGTTATGTTCAAGTTCAATGTCTAATATTAGGAAATGAACTAACATAGCAAAAGAAAAAGGACAAAATTCCTGGATAAATAAACCAGTAGTAGAGAATATAAGTATGAAGAATTAGATGTACTTAGATGATAAGCTGTCGCAGCTAGATGGATTCATCTATTTTATTCTATTACTGTCTAATTGAAGTTTATTTGTTTCCTTGCTGATGTACTTCTATTTGCAGGCTGTTGCGGGATTAGCTGCAGATGGCAGGCAAATTGTTGCACGAGCAAAATCTGAAGCAACTAACTATGAGAGGTTTATTTTACAGCTATCTTGCGTACTGCTCTGTTTCTGTATTCTGCCTTTTTCTAGTATATTTAACATGCCGTAACTTACTGAGTCAAGAGACTGAAAGCACTGCATACCCTCTCTTTCGGTCCTTCCCAAACTCCCATAAAGCACCCACTCTTCCATCTTGGACCAATTCTGGATAAAGGTTATCATACGCTACCAGAAGTTTATCTCATCTTAAAGGAGTAATATGACCTTTGTATTTCCATAACCAAGATAAAAATTTAGATTTTCCTTGTTTAAGCCTCTATGTTGCTGCAGGACTAGTGTGGTCAGTGATTTCCTACAGTAGAGGACATAAATCTTATCATAGGGAGGGGAAGAAAAGGAAATTAAGGTCTATTTGGGCTTCACCAGGGACTGGAATATGTGGAACATCGGTTTAAGGTTTTATAGTGCTCGAGATAGTTGACAGATGGAAGATGTTGAGATTTTTTTTTTTAAATAAAGAGATTTTATTAAGTATAGTAGTGTATATGACTGCACAAATGTAAAAGTGGTTTATCCTCTTGTACATTAACATTCAAATTATGAGAGGACCTTCAACTTGTGAAACCGAATGAAAGAAAATTGAAATGTCACCAAATAGCTTAGAAGATACCACACAAAGACTAAATCACCAATTACACTTTTCCTTTGACCAAAACCCTGATTAACAAGAGTTAAATTAGAATTATGAATTGTGCACACTTAAAAATAGAAGAAAGGGATATTAGATTTTTTTTTGCAGCCATATACCAAAGACCTACATGAATCATGGAGAGAGAGAAAATGTGGTTGTGTATGTTATTACTCAATGTTGTAGAGGGGGTTTTAGCATTTTTCTCAGCATTTATACCCATGTGAAATACCTGATGCTACCACCTTTTTCTCTGCTGTTGGATAAAATCTTTGGATTCCCAGAAGCTTTCAACTCAGCAAACAACAGTGATTTTTACTTGGACTCATTTTCAGTCAAATGATCATGTACTGCTGTCAAACAATTACCTATTGCCACATCTCTTTCTTATATTTTGCCATTATCTGGCTTCACAGTGTGTATGGTGAACCAATTCCAGTAAAAGAACTTGCGGAACGTGTTGCCAGTTACGTCCATCTATGCACACTATATTGGTGGCTGAGGTTTATTACTGCATCTGATCAAATTTCGAACGCTTATTCCTGTTTAACTTCTTTCTACATGTGATCCTAGTATAAATTTTGCAGGCCTTTTGGAAGTGGAGTAATTCTGGGAGGTTATGACAGGGATGGACCACAGCTGTACATGGTTGAACCTTCTGGGGTTTCCTATGTGAGTTGATTTATTTCCGTTATTTGCAAATGATAAGTATAGCATTTAATGGTTATTAAGCTCTAGAACTATGAATTATTTCATATAGTTGGTCTTGTTTGTTGAGAATTTTCTCGCGGTGTTTATTTGGTATGCCATTTGTTGTAGAGATACTTTGGTGCTGCAATTGGGAAGGGCAGGCAGGCTGCTAAAACGTAAGAAATTTCTTTGTGCATGTTCATACCCCATGTTGTACTTCTATATGATCCAACCTACTATTTTTAACATCTAGAGGAACCAAAACTGAAAAAGATAACATATGAATTTGTGCCTCTCATGCTGATGGTGTGGTGCAATTTCCCTTTTCTCCTTGCTATATTTTGTTGCTTTATTTTTTCAATTATCTGAAGCAGATTAGGACTGTGTTACTATATAAGGATTTATTTATACAACTGAAGCAGCAATTCTTCCCCTTAAACGATTATACATTTTTTTTTATTTGATTCTGAGTTATGTAATTTGACTTTTCAGATAATATACTATTTACTCGTTCATTACAGAATTTTTTCTTTTGTGTGCGCGCTATTTGTTTGACAAGTTTTGTTTTAATACTGACATGGAGTCAAAATGATGTGTACAGTGAGATTGGAAAATTGAAGCTTTCTGAAATGACCTGCCGACAAGGGGTTATTGAGGTGGCCAAGATGTGAGTATTTTCTTCCAATTGAAGTGACCCATTTATATCTGTCTGAATCTTCAAACATCTAAACATCTTTTTGGCTACAAGTGTTTCCTTTGCCATAGTTTCTGGTTCAAAACAGATTTAAATTTGCCAAAAATCCCTGTATACTAGGGCACTATCAACTTTCACTGCATTCTGCTGATGAGGCTTTTGTTGCTTTTTGCGTTTTAACATGACACTACCAGTCTACTATTTATATTCAAAATATGATGCTAGCCTGCTTGGTTATGTTGACCTCTTGATTTTGCAAAAATGCAGTCACGTGGAAGATTGATTGATATGTAATTATGTTAAGGAATCAAGCTTTTAACCTCACTTTGAAAACTGTCCACAAATAGGAGGACAAATTTGGGGGTCCCTGCCTTTAGTTTTTCTGCAAACTCAATTCTGTAAGGGTTGACTTAATTTAGTTTTATGGCTGAGAACCTGCCTTTAGTTTTTCTGCAAACTCAATTCTGTAAGGGTTGACTTAATTTAGTTTTATGGCTGAGAACTGGATAATAATACTTGGCTACGAGTCCATTGATATAGGCGATAAATGAGATTTTAAATACTAGGAAGCAAAATTGAGAGCCAGCTCTTTTGGCTGTTTTCACTTCATTGAAGTAGTTCCTGATAACATTATATAAGTACTCTGGAATTTAGTTGTTTTGGGGGGAATGTAGATTGGCTTGATGATATAGGATGATAAGGGTCCTGGGGGAGCCGGTTATAATTGTTTGGGAAGTGGAGAACGAGAGAAGGGTAAAATGATAACTAGGGAATAAATCTAGAGTGGCACGGCTTCATGTGATGTCAAGAGTGCCTCAAAGAGTTTTTGAGACTCGATGAAATAGTTCAATTAATTTTTGAATTTACAAGTATTTATGGGCTGCAAAGTAGATCGTATTCTGGAATTTTATGCCAGGTTGACTATCTGGAACTTCTGTTTGTGAATTAAACCTAATATAGAATCACATGCATATGGATAGCTTCAATTTTTTTTTTATTGATAGCATGTTTGCTAAGCTAAGCTTTTCTTTCAAAGTTACATTCTTTTGAGTTTTAGTTCAAAACATCACTATTTTAGAGGTATTTCAACCTTCGTGAAAAAGTAAATTTGTTTCTTTTTTTGGCTTAGCCAAACACGCTCTCTTTTTTATTTCTTATTTAATTTATAAACATAATTGGTCAGACCCACTTTTTATTAACACATTTTGTGTGATCCATAAATACTATCCATTTATCTACCTTTTTTTTTCTATGTATAATTTAAACCATTTATAATCACTTCCCAAACATGATTATCTATCTTCTTATAAATGTTAAGCATTTCTACAATAACTAGACCTTTTCAAGTAAATTTAGCCCCACTCATTTTTTTTTTCCCAAACTCATTTTCAAACACACGTTTAATGGGATCCACAGCTTTTATCAACTTTTAACCACACATTTCATCAACTTTTATTAAAATTTACTAGAAATCTACTTTTTATCCAAACCAAACACGGGCCTATTTTTCATAGTTTTAGAATGAGTTATCAACATATATGCACATCAAGTTTGTCTTGTTTTTGAAACTATGACGACCTCAACAATTCTAGAAACCAATAGTTTCTCATAAATCATCATGTTTTCTCATTTTGTTTTATGAGTGGTTTTAACTTGCATATTCTTTTAGCTTTTGATATACTTTCTAATAAGCAGAATTTATGGAGTTCATGACGAGGCAAAGGACAAGGCCTTCGAATTGGAAATGAGTTGGGTCTGCGATGAGTCTAACCGCCAGCATCAAAAGGTACATGCTAAATCTTAGTACGCCTTTTTCTCCTTGTGACGCTTTGCTGTTTTGTTACTTTTAGGCATACCACTGCTATTAATCTAAAAGAACATTATCATGTGAAAATCACCCATTTGGTATTATGTTTTGATCATTCTACATTTTCCTTGAGCCAACCTATGAGATCTTGATCATAAAATCTAGTAAATTTTTTTTATAAAATATAAAGATTATTAAATACGTATTTGATTGTTTATAATAGACTTTAATATGTTTAGCCATTAAATAGACTAGTAAATATATAGAGAATTTTCATTGGTGTAGTATGTTCATCGCAAACAAATATTTATTTCTCCCCTTAATCTTGTCTTTTGAAAAATTGAAGCTTAAATTTAAAAGCTTAACGTGTTTGAATAGACTACGTGTATAATATTTAACTATTATCTTCAACATTTCCACACTCACTTGTAGTCGGATTTTCATCATCAAAGCCTAAGGTGGACAATTTTATTTAAATGGGTGACGACGAGATTTGGACCTACTCTGATACCATGTTGAATCAGTTGATCTAAAAATTTAACTGTTAGATAGGGTCCAAATTTAAATATTTTCTTCAACATCTGACAATAATATTATGTTTAATTGTTGTATTGTATACCGAAATTTCAGTTCTCATACCGCTTCGATATTTGGTGTATGTATTTGTGAATACTTCAATTGTCGGTGATTGTCTCAGGTTCCTGATGATATTTTGGAGGAAGCCAAGGCAGCCGCTAAGGCCGCACTAGAAGAAATGGATGCGGATTAGTCTCTAAATTATGCAATTTTCATTTGAAACTTGGTTGTGTTTTCTCCTGTGTCAGTCGAACTCCTCTACAGTTGCGTATGTAATTGGATTTAGATACCTGTACTATTGCTATATTTATGTTTCCAACACAATTTTTGTTCAATGCAACTCTTTTATTACATAATTCTTGAAGGCTCCCCTTCCCTCCATAACTCTGCCACATTAGACTAACCTATAGGTGTAAATCTGGACCATGAACAAGAAACCGGCCGGTGTTTGCCACGGCACAGCCAGCTTCTGGAGAGTCGGGTGGCTGGACCCGCAGATAAAATGTGGGGGCCATGCTGTGCCCATAACTATGAGTTTTCCAAAAAGTCACGGAATCCATCCAGGTGCTGCCTTTTTTTACTTTTTCCATCTCCCAGTGATAACTTACCAATTGTTCTCCTGTATGGATTATGTTTTCCCTGGTGTGGCATTGCTCCATAACAGTTGCCCTTAATCACGATTTTCATTCAAAAGTATTGTCAGTGTGATTTAAATGAGATACAAATAACTAAATATTGTATTCTTTTTACTATTTAGAAATACTCTTAAGAGAGAATTTCCCAATAGGCTAAACAGTTACATTTCATTTCTCGTTACATTGAGAATGTGCATCCTGTTGTGGATGATGTAGCTTCTCGATTTGGTGAAGTTCTTTAGCAGAGTTGCTGCTGCACCTATCACGGCGATTCAGCCACCTAAAGTTCAAGTTCACGATATGATTTGTTTAGAAAAGAAAGGAGTATAGATTAAAAAAAAAAAAAAGATCGGTCTAAACAAAATAGCAATTAGCACTACGGAATGAATCGAGAAACTAAGTAACGAATGAGTCTTTATATTTATTAGTCTTAAACAAAATTTTTAGATAGAATTGAAAATAAGAATGAAACAGTCAATATTTAATAACAAAATACAATAACAACTAAAATAACAAATTGAGCCAAAATCTAAATATTTAATAATTATTGGATTTTGTAAATCATCACTAACGTGACCTAGAAAAAGGGTTACTCCCTAAACATTCTATTCCCCACCGGTGTGCTTCCGACAACTGGTGACCACGACATTCTGGCGGCAAGAGGGGCAGGAGGAGTAAAGTCCAAGCCACTCATCAATGCATTCAACGTGGAATCCATGATCGCACTGGGGAAGCACTCGGAGTTCATCTCCGTCGACGAACTCCTCCTGGCAAATTGCGCAGTCGGAGTGGCCATCGTTGTTGGCTGCGGCGTAGGTCAGCTTCGGAAGGTTGTTCAGGTCATTCTTCTTCAGGCCATTGTTGGCCGGTGCAGCGTCGTTTCTATCCGAGAGTCTGAGATAGACAAACGTACAGACGAATCCGGTGACGAACATCGCTAATCGGATGCCGAGCTTTACTAGCGCAGGCGGAATTGCCCCACCAAGACGAACGTGAACCTGGAGTCATGTTAATGGATGCGAATCGGCGTGTGCTTTGTATTTTAGGTACAATTTTTCCAACTTTAAATATGTTGTAAAATTGCAGGATAATTATTGATATATTTTTTCAAAATATTTAGATAAATTCTGTCTAGAAGAATTCTACTTGGTTCTCAAAATAAAAATTAAAAAATCTCATGTTTCTTTAATTTTATAACAAAACAGAAAATATATTTCACTCGATCGTTTTATGGTAATTTATTATATTTTCATTCGATCTAGTTGTTTTAAATATTCCGACTGATTGCAATAAATCGTAACAAAAACATTCATTAGTCGACTCGAAATTTTTAAGGTCACATATTGCAATGACAAAAAGCGCATACTCAATAATATTCACCTAAAATCATAGTATCCACTGAAATCTCTGTCATCATTCCAAGTAATGTACAATAATTACCTCAATACAAATAAGTTGATTATTGTCAAAACATCTATCGAACAATTTAAACAATCCCAACCGATGGTATCTTTACACCAACTAATGATAGTCGATACATCTCTATGCCAAATCTTTACAAAAAGCAAAAACAATGAATATCGATACCTCATTGACTTCATAAATAGGCACGGGATGTTCTTCAACCTATTATCCTCTTCAACGAAGGAGACGTAAATCCTGTAAGGATGTCTCAAATGGACTAATAATGAAAGCTTACCGTTAACTAGATGTGTCGACTTCCTTTCCATTATCTTCCTCAGGAATATGTCTTTTCAACCTTCTCAACCAAATGTCATAATCCATAGGATAAGGTGTTCCACATAGGCTGTCAACATAATCTGCAAATGCTTTCAATACGGCTGAGATGTCTCCAAGCTTTTGTTGTATCAGTCTCCTTGACCAAGCGGTTTCTCTCCACTGAAGTGCCCCTTCGACTGAGTCCAGAACAGGCAAATCCACACCGGAAGAAAAGTAAAGCATATATACCAGGCTCTCGGCATCAGAAGCAGAGCACAGCTTCCCCTCCTGAAGGGCAGAAGTAGAAGAGAAATGAAGATTCATTGCTGGACGGTCCCTGTCTTCTAAAATAGCATGTCCCCAACCGATAAGGACGTAGTAAGGCTGCCTTACACCAAATGTCACACAAATAACATTCTCCGGCCTGATGTCTCCATGCCGAATTCCCCCCAATGTGGCAGTAGAAAGAGCAGATAAACAATCGTGACAACATCTGATAGCTTCATCTAATCCAAATTGGCCCATTCTAACCATGTCAGCAACAGTCGTGCCAACTGGGCTGGTTACCAGGACAGGAGTACCACACCATGGGTGGTCACAGTTACCACCAGAGCTTGGTCTCCGACACTGACCGGGGTGAATTATCTTGCCCGATGCACTCAAATGGGTAATATACTTGCTGGACAAACCTCTCTGTTTCATAACACTCAATACTTTAGTTTGCCTCTGAACTTGATACCACAACTTCATATCTTCCCACGCTGGCTCTAGCTGAGAAGGATGTGAACCAACATACAGAAACAGATTCTTCCTAGGGTCTTCAACAGATGATGCCATATAATATGGGATCTCACCATCATTCAGCACTTCATTAATCTGATAACCATTCTGCCAATCTGAATCTTCTATCCACAAAACAGATCCTGCTCCTAGCTTCATTAACTTATCTGATTCAACTCTAGCATATTCCTCCTGTACTTCAACAATTTCAGGTGAAGCACTTCTCTGCTGGAACCGGAAAAAGCCATTTCCATTCACCCTTGTATCCCCTAACTGCCTCTCAATCCTTCTAGCTTGAAGACGGGAACTGTGGTCGGCAGCTAGATCTTCAACCGAGTTCTTAGGCATTCCAGCATATTGGGTGATGGAATGAAATGTAGCAAAAAGTACCTGTAGAGCACCAATATCCGCCCAGTTAGCATTTCCAAGCTTGTTCCAGATCATATCAATGGGGGAAATTGCAATTCGAGAATGATTTCTTATCCATGCAGCAGAACATTCATACACATTATTTACATCAAACTCCAACTTATTCAAATCACCTTCGACTTTTATAACACCACCATATTGACAACCGACTACTAAAACAAACACAGAATTCAAACTAAGAGGAATACTTGATCTGCTAAGACTTCTTGCGAGCAATACCCGAAGAGCAAAAAACAAAGCTTCACCTATAATTGGAACTGATGGCCTACAGTCATTTTCTACTGATGCAAGGGTTCCAATGTCAGGCCTCAGAAGTGCTAATTCAAGAATATCATCCCACCTTCCTTGTGGATGTCTAGGGTTCTTTAGCATTATAGCTGTGGCACAAAGTCCTCCAAGTTTACCTTTAGCAATTGCTTTCTCAGCTTGGTAAAATCTCAAGTTTGCATTGTACAAAGAGGAAACAAAGAAAGGCATCGGCTCATTCTGCTGACCCCAGAAAGACTCCCACAAGCTTTTTGCACTCGCATGCATAAAGTCCTCAAGAGCAAGATAAGCAGTCGCTTCAACAGTGCCGGAAGTTGATGCATAAATAGCACTTGGCATCCGAATCAGCTGCTGAAATGGAACACATTCGAGTGCATAATCAAACTTCTGAAGATCTACCAATTCGAAAGGAACATCAAAAGCGGGCACTGTATTATCTTCAGCATTATTCTCAATCCAATCTGTAAGCTTTTCCGTCAGCAGATCACTATCCAAAAATCTACGATAAAACTCTTTTCTATCGTGTGCCCGACCACCTGATGAAATACTTGATTTTTTTGTACCAGACTCCAGCGAATCCCGGTCTGGGGATTTACCTGTGATATATTGAATTTTACACCTCTGTCAGTTGTTTTAGGGAATTCAAAATGAATGAGTTTTATGTTTGAGATAAAATAGAGCCAGCAATTAACTGAAAACAACCTCAAAATGACACGAATGGAAGTAGAACCGGAACCAGATAGACGCAGAAGAAACATGTGAACATTTGACAACTACAACAAGCAAGTGCAAAATAACAATTCAGAAAGCTGTCCTCAACAATCCAACAAATGTTGGCAATCCATGCAGCATACACCAAAATGAACCACAAAACAAAAATAAGTAGATTAAACTGAATTTCTCACCAGACACAACAATTATAAGGGACAGTGTTTTAGAGAAGGCCAAATTCATCATTAATGAGTTTTATGTCTGATGCATTTCGCCTCCCTGACACGAAGTGTATGCCACAATGCTCTATCCCTAGAAAACCTGAGAAAATTCAATTATGAAAACGAGCCCAATAATAATGCCTAAAAGGACAAGGTTATGGAGCACACTTCAGCTGCACAGTGGCTCATGCCCAGAGCCATGCACCTCAGGAATCAGGGTGCACCTAGACAAATGGCACTTAAAGCATAAGCTTTGAGG
>CADEPD010002748.1:0-12691 GCA_902829195.1 Fraxinus dipetala | reverse complement strand
TTTTTTTTTTTTTTTTTACGCATGCAATCTTGTCGATCTATTTTATTCGACGACTTATTTTAGTGCTCCCATTTGGCAACATTCCCATATTAGTATACACCACAAAAATTGAATGAAAACAACATATAACTATATGGTGGGCTACAATGTTTATAAAAAATCCAAAAGGAAAATGAAAAATAGTGATTGTACATTCACATCCAATTGTTATTTTTATTTTTTAGGGTTTCATCATGAAGTACAACTAGGACTAGCATGATTAATGGGAGACAAACTTCGCATTAGTTACCCCACGCTTTTTGGAAACATGACAATTAGGTATCATGCAATGTCTAGAAATGTAAAAATTTGGAATTTGGACTAACCAATCTTATTTAGTTAATAATTTGATTATTAAAATTTTCAAGTGGGCACTTCCTTTTGATTGCTCACACACTAAATAATTAAAGCCTTCTATATCTATTTCTACTTTAAATGATAATAGATTGAATATACCGTTCGAAAAAAGTCATATAACATTTATGAAATTATCTCGATCTTTGTATAGATATTCATCAAATAATTAAGCAGTAAAAACGCGACACAGATGAAAAAACCAAGAAAGCCATTTTTCAGAGGGAAACTGTCTTGAAAAATTGTGATAAAAATTGTTATTTTAAAAATAAGTACATAAAAATAAGCTAAAGAAGGTCTCTCTAGGTCCAAACTCTGCCCTTGCTATTGCCAACACAACTAATGGTTGTGGTTCCACAAATTTATAAGCTATTTGCTGGCAATATAATAATATGCAAAAATATTAGAAGATCAATTTAATTAAATTTCATTTTTTTTTTCCTCCAATCATCTATGAGTAAGTACACGACCATTTCTCCTATTCAAGTAAAAATTCAATAAATTTTGAAACTTTTCAATCAAAATGTTGATTTGACTTGACGAATTTCATAAAAAATCTTTTTTGATGGACTCTCTTTCATGTAGGTTCGACATCATATAATTAGATATATCTAATTTCGGATGAAGCACAAATTTGTAAAATAGATTTTTCTATTCCACGATTAAACTTATTCCCAATTTTGAGTCTCTAGAAATAGTTAAAATTATTGATATGACACAATAATTGGTTCAAAATGAAAATATTTTGGACATTACTATTTTATAATCAGAGCCAACTGAACCTTTAGGCAAATGAGACAATTGCCAACAACCTCACGTTTAGGTGAAGCACACAAATTTTAAAAATTTTCTTTCCTAATAATAGTTTTTCCAATGAAATGTCCAAATCAGATTTTCCTGACTCTAATAATTGAAAATTAATTTTCAAAAAATTAATTTACAAGCAGAATTTTTGGCAAAAATAAAAAATAAATATTATCAAAGTTAATAATACCAATTAAGACTACGACCATTTTGTAATAATAAAATTATAAATATTCTAATAAGTTTAATTTGCTCACAAATTTTTTATAATAAACAAAATATAAAAAATAAATATTAATGACAAAAAATCCATTGGAATAACAATTTGAAAAATAATTAATGTGTACGTAAAATTAATAACTAAAAAAAGTTGACGAAGAAATATCTCGTCGGTGTTTTGAAAAAAAAAGAAGAAGAAGAAAGAGAAATTCATTGATGACACGTGGATAATTGTTGGAAGAGGTGTATAGGCGATAACAAATAGTAGTATTAATTATTTATTTATGGATGATACTATTAAAAATCGTACTTGTTGGTTTTTCGAGATTGAGGATAGAGAATGAGAATGAACACGAACATAATCTTTCAGTACCTGGAACAAAGGCATCAAGATGCATTCTCGCAGCCCATCTGATGCTTAACTGAGAGAGAGAGAGAGATTATGCGAAGGGATCTATGCTGAAATTGTACGTAAAAACGTACTTGAATAATAAATTGGGGGGATGTATTTATAGAGGTAGGTAGCACACTCCTAGTAGGATTAAGTTACTCAAATCCCTAAGAGTCCTACCATGCTTAGGAGTTGCAACTTGATTGACATCATACCATTGATGTTTTTGGATAAATATAGAGTTCCAGTGGTAGAGTCCTATCAGAATATGACATATTAGTTATAGCTGGACTCAACTTCCTTAAAATTGGATAAGCGTTATCTTATAGGAGAGTCCTAATGGACCAAGTTTGTTGGGTGTGAGGTAAAGGCTTGACCTCGAGGAGGCCCCAAGCTAATGGGGAATGTTCTTGCCTGAGTATATAGCCCGAGTAGGAACCTATCGAAGTACAATGCTCGAGGAACTTAGATGAAAATAGGTATATTGCAGCATTATTCCTTGAGTGACAGTGCTCGGGTGTTGACACCTTTTTTGGGAACATCAGTGGCTTCCGTGCAACCATGTCGAGGTTTCCACACGATGCACAAGTTTCTGGGATGAGATGCATATTCTTGCATTAGGAATGAGCTGTCTTAAAATAAAATTGGGCAATCTTGGCATGGGGATGATTAGCCTTTGAATATGCATGATCGGCCTTTAAATTAGGCATGATTAGCTTTGGAATAGACATGATCAACTTTGGAAATAAGCATGATTAGCCTTGAAAATGGACCGATCGGTCCTGGGGCGCAAGCCTTTAGATTGGAATGAGGGTGATAAGTCAGTATGGGTATCATGCAAAGAGAGTGACACGTGGCCTCAATCTTTGAGCTAATGATTGCCCTTGCTGGATGGTCGCCGCATGTTAGTGGATAGAGTGTCAGGATTGATAGACCTTTGGCTTTATCCAGAATCCTATAAGTACCCCCCTATCCCACTTCATTTGTCACCTTTTACTCTCAAAATACTCTTTGGACCACCTCGGGTTTTGGCTTAAGGTAAAGCTCGCGACCTTTAGATAATTTAAGTTTTTATTTTTCAAAAAATAACTAGTACTAGTAGCTCAACGGGATCGGGCTTATGCCCCGATGAGGAATGTCATTCCCTTATCCTCTAAGCAGTTCCTTTAGATAGTCATCCTGTTCTTACCTTTTCTGAATTTCGTAGTCGATACAAGGAGCATGAGGTTATAGGGATAGGCCGAGAGTTTTGGATAATGCCGGCGTATGATGTTCAGCTACTCGAGTTCGAGGACATAATAAACAGTGTTCGAGAAAGGGAGTTAGTAGTTTTTAAGGAAGCTCTAAAGAGGGGCTTAGATGGCCCCTCCATCCTTTTTTTATTGAATTTCTAGTCAAGTATGGTATGTGCCCCGGGCTGCTCATTCCAAATATATGGATGCTGCTTGTGTAATTTTTTTATAACTTGTAGATACTTGTCTATAGTTCTGAGGTTAGACCCGCTGGATGATCTTCGAACGGAAGACTCTCCTGGGCTTTAATTGTTTTGTCTATTATCTGTCCCCCATAGTTGAGTTCAAAGTACCTAAAATGCCAAGCTCTCTTAAGGGATGGAAGTCCAAATATTCTTTTTATTCTTTCCCAAGATCCTGATAATCCTTTTAGTCCTCGGTGGACAATCCCGAACACTAAACGTTTTAACGAAGGTCACGAAGGTCAAGCATATATTGAAATGTTAGAAAGGGATAGGCAGAGCCTAGTCGAGCTCGAGCATCTAGTATATAAAATTGATGATTTCGTCGAGGACTATATCGACATAGCTAATGTGAAGGGTGTCGTCCTCGACATTGCTAATGTGAAGGGCGTCGATGGTAGGAACTTTTAATCTTTGATTTTTTATGCTTGACCCATATACTCCTCATTCTATTGACTTGCATGTTTTTGTTATTGTAGCAATTAAAATGGTGTTCGATCCTTGTGACCTCCGCCAGTAGTCCAACTAAAGCCAAAAACTACCCTGGTTAAGCGACTGGGAAGAAAGGAAAGAAAAGGCTTCGGGAAAGGATTCCCGAACTTGTAAGAGGGGCATCGATGAGACCACCGGGGTCGGAGAGAGGCCCTGACAATCAGGGTTACAACACCGACTATCCAAACACCTCGAACTGATACTCCTCAGGGAACGCCAGTGGTCGTTGACCTCGACGATGACATCACTGTTCTCCCTTCGATGTCTAATGAGGTTGAGATGTGCACACTCGTGCTAGAACTTCTCAAGAAGTACGGAGGCAAGAGGCGATGACACTGAAGGTAACCCGAGGGATGACACTAGAGGTAACCCGAGGCAACGACACTGAAGGTGGTCGAGGCGATGACACTGAAGGTAACCCGAGTATGATACTTCATATTTATGTTTTATTTTTTTCTCAAGTCTTTTACTCGACCACTTATCAACTATTTTTGTTGTTTGAAAGCTTTGATTGTGGCTCGGGCTCTGACCTTGAAAAGCGAGGGAAAGGCTGATAAGGTAGCTAGACTCGAGGGAAAATTTAGCCGTCGGGGCCAACATATATCAGACCTTGAGGTTGAGTCTTCTCGAAGAGCGAAGGAGATCGATGATCTTAAAATCGATCTACGGTAGGCCTGGGACGAGATTAGTGTGGCTAAGGATGATACGGAGAAAACTAAGCTCGAGCTCGAGCTTAAAAGTAAAGAATTTGAGGCCCAACTTGCTGAGGCTTGGGCCTATTGTGACCACAATTGGGTTGGGTCATATTTCTTCACAACCTTTGTTTTCCATTTATTTCTTTTGGATCCTAGAAAAAATTGCTATTTCTAATCAAATCTTCTTGTTCCTAAAATTTTTTACGAAAATAAATCGTTATTACATTCCTATATTGACTATTGAGATACCTTTCTTTCAAGTCACAAGAAAAGTTGGTTTTTAACTTTTTTCTTTCTTTTTCATTTTTTGTTTAAGGGGATCAACCCTCTCCCAAAATGAGGCTCTAACTCAGGTCATTTTTCCAATAAGACTTTGCTCTTACACTTGGGCTAGATATTAATTTTTGACTTATTAATTTTCATACTCATTTCTTAACGATAAAAACCATCCAAACTTTTGTTAAAACTTTAAGTGATGTAATGACTAGAGCCTCGTGTCCGGCCATTCTAATATGTATTGTCCAATTTAGGAGAGTCTAAATCCATCTTACCTTCCACGACTTTCTGTCACATTCCCAAGATTCAAATATATAACATTTTCCTCAATAGAGATTTAAGTTAAATCCCGATAAATCTCCGTATCCTTAATTTATAAGGAGACAAGAAATCAAGTATGGTGGATGAAACATGATTGTTGGATCAGAGCATCATTAATAGCTCAACCACTATCAATTGGAAATGGTTTATGTGCAATGGAGGATTGTTCTCAGTTGGCTTTGCTCTACAAGGGTGGTCTAGTAGTGACATGATAAGACTCAAATTCACACTTTTCACCAATTGGGCACTCAAAACCTTCTTTTGAACATTAATGCCTTATTTAACGATATCAACCAATTTAAGAATATAAAATTCGAGATTTTACGACTTGCTCAATTGATATCAGAATTCAATTTAAGTCTCTCTTAAGGGAAATGTCATGTGTTCGAATCCTAGGGACGCGATAGAAATTCGTGAAAAATAAGATATGTTTAGATTCTTCTAAAGTGGACAGATAAGAGAACGGTCGGACACAAGCCCAGGTCATTACAAGTGATATTCTTGGAATATGATCCACCTCATTTCTAGTTGCCAACCCAAGTTAAAATCAAACTTCTAAGATCTGTGAGGCTCATTTAACATTTTGAAGAAGATTTATCTATATCATCATAGGCTGATTTTGCAACTATAATAATAATAAAAAAAAGATTTAGCCATGTTTGGTCTCATTAAATTTTAATTCATTTTTCTCTCTATTATTATCAAATTGACATTCTCTCAATAAAATAATATTATATGTAAATCAAAATTTTCTCCTTACTTTTTAACCACACATTTTCCAAAAAACACTGTTCCAAAATTATTTTTTTTTAAAAAAATAATGGAGCTCAAACAAGAGCTTAATTTGCTCATTTTAAAATCTAATTAAGATCAATATGTTCCTCATGTAGTCTGTGTTGGGTGTAGACAAAAATATGATTTTAAATAGATTTTAATAAAAAATAATGAAATGTGTGGTTAAAAATTTATAAGTCATATGAAATATATAACTAAAATTAATTATTGATTTTAATAAGTTATGGTCAACAACTTTATTTTTCTTTTTAAATAATAATCTAAGCTTCTATCAAAATGAGAATTCAAAACAAGACCACAAATTGAGAATTCAAATCACATAATCATAAAATAGAAGAGGAAGAGAATCTTTATTAGGTTTGTATTTTGCTTATGCATGGAAAAGTCTCCTCTTCCCCTCTTGCGTCGTCGTCCTGTGTCTGCGCCCACGTGAACTTTCCCATGCTGGCGTCCCCACACAGATCTCCCCTATCCCTCTGTGGCGCCCATTCGCTGACTCTCTTCTGTGGCCCCCACCCCCTTCACACGCGTGTCCATTCTCTTGCAACTCTCGCACGTGAATGTCCAACTCCTTGTCCTATAAATACACGACCTGTAACTAATATCCTCGACACACCCCTCCCCCCTCCACCCACCCCTTCTTCCTCCCTGTTCCAATGAATCAATTTGCAAAAGGCATTTGACAGATAAATAAAATCATAAAAACTGTCACACTGTCACACAGATGTGTCCCATAACGCGATCAGAACAAGTGAAAAGCAGATAGCTAACGAATCTGTTCATGTTGTGTGCATAATCTTTAAAGTGAAATCCGGCCTACGTTAGCCCACAAGATTTCCTCCCCTTTCCCATAACTAAATCCTTTATTCCTTTCTCCTCCGCCTGTGTGCGCATATCCCTTATCCTTCACCTTCATCTTCACCCTTCACCCTTCATTCTCTTGCTCTGTCTCTATATATTTACATACACATAATAAGAAAACCACGTAGCATGGCTACCAGGTTTTTATTAGCATTCGCAATCTGTCGATTAATCGTGACTGTTGGATTAACCTTGGATCCGACGGAGCTTCTACGCCTTGAAGTCGAGGGTGTTCTGAGCGTAGAGCCAGCCGACCTGGGGGCGGCTTCCCGGGACTTTGGTGGCATGCAAAACGCCGAGCCTTTAGCTGTTCTGCATCCGGCTTCGGCTAAGGACGTTGCCCGGCTAGTAAAAGCTGCTTATGAATCCGGTCAGGGGTTCACAGTCTCGGCCAGGGGACATGGACATTCTATAAAAGGGCAGGCCATGATCACAAACGGGGTTGTGGTTCAAATGAGTGGCTCCAAGAAGGTGGCTCCACCGAGGGTTTCTGAGAAATTCATGTACGTGGATGTGTGGGGTGGGGAGTTATGGATAGATGTATTGAGATCCACCTTAAAGTATGGACTAGCACCAAAATCTTGGACAGATTACTTGTACCTTTCCGTGGGAGGTACTCTCTCCAATGCAGGAATTAGTGGCCAAGCTTTTAATCATGGCCCTCAAATCAGCAATATATATGAACTCGACGTTGTTACAGGTTCTTGCATTTATTATTATTTTCTTTACACGAGCATTCTTTTAGACGTACATAGCTTGTTTCGTAGATTGGACACTGCACAAATAGACAATGTTAACGAAGAAAAAGAAGTTGAAAAATCGGGATATTATAAACCCTAATCTTCTCTCTACTCTTAAGAAGATTTCGAATCTTTTCTTTTGGTCTGCATGTGTTCCAAAGTATTATATTTTCTTTCTTGAAGTTTGCGAAAAAAAAACGATGTTTTGAATAGTTTTTAGTTCCTTTTGAGATTGTTAAAAAGTCAAGTAGTTGTAACATCGTCTTTTAAAATAATTTTGTATGTTAAATCCTTTTCAAGAGCTTTTCAATAAGCTTTTCCTTGTCTAGATAATGTTTGATTTTCATTAAGTGTATTAAAATGTACAAGTAAAAATGAATTTCACGGGATTGTTGTAATTGAACAAGATCTCTGTTTCGTTTCAATATTTTTAATTTAAATTTTCATTTGGTATAATTTCCACCATTGTAAAATCTTCTTGGATTGACAAACAGGGAAGGGTGAGCTACTGACGTGTACAGAGAAACAAAATTCAGAACTGTACCACGGTGTTCTTGGTGGTCTAGGGCAATTTGGCATCATCACAAGAGCAAGAATTGCACTTGAAAATGCCCCCCACAGGGTAATTTCTACCTTTATTCTCAACCGATGCTGTCTTTTTCTTGAGCATTTTTCTTTATGGTGTGGGACTCGTATCCTTGCAAGACTTTTCCTAGTACTAAAGTTGAGGACAATACATTAAAAGCAAGCCAACATATCTCATGACTCGATAGTGAACAATTAATGGGTCCATACGAGCAAGCTTTTTAGCACCATTCAAACGGCTGTCCTAAAGCTGGCAATGTTGTTGACTTATCCCCCTTTTCCACCCTCAAATCGCAAAAGGTTGATGCAAACTCATTAACTTTTAGAATAATTATATTTATCTAGACTGTTGATCATATCCCCTCTTTCCGCCCTCAAATCACAAAAGGTCTAGCAAAGACATTAATTTCTAGAATAATGTTATTTATCTAGATTGCTGATAATCGAAAGTCTAGATGTTAGGACTCGTTTGACATGACTTCTACTTCTTGTAGAAGATCTTTTCGAAAAAGTTATCATATGTAAGTTTCATCTAAAAGTTTTTGCGGTAAGATAAAGTACTTTCAAAAATGATTCAAACACGTTAAAAATATATAACTTTTTTAACTTTTTAAAAGCTGGGTCAAGTGGGTCTTGATTAAATGACATCAATTAATTGAATCTCTTTAGATAGCAGCCTCATTTAAGAGGTTCAATCACTTAGGTGCAGACTGAACCTAGGTACCAAATAACCCGACAAGGGTGTGTTAATTTTGCCGTTCTCACTTTCACTTTCGTAATCTTAAATTGCATTGATTTATATGGTTTGATTCAGGTGAGATGGATTCGAGTGTTGTACTCCAATTTTTCGGCCTTTACTCAGGACCAAGAGTATCTAATATCTTTGCACGGACAAGCAGCCACGCAAAAGTTTGACTATGTCGAAGGTTTTGTTATTGTTGATGAAGGCCTTATCAATAATTGGAGGTCCTCTTTTTTCTCCCCACGCAACCCAGTCAAGATTTCTTCTCATAATGCCGATGGAGGTGTCTTGTATTGCTTGGAAATTACCAAGAATTATCAAGAATCCAATGCCAATACCATAGATCAGGTAATATTACAAAACTCAACAATATATATGGTCATTTTAATTTATCAAATTAGGCCGAGCCCTTTATTTCATATACGAACAACAAAAATTAAATAAAAGATAGCTATAGGCGGGCCGCCCCATACTCGGGCAGGCCTAAGCATGTAAGCATGTCATACCCTGTTTTGTTCATCTACAAAAGTTGATTAAAATGTAATAACAATTAATTTTAACCACATATTTTATGAGCTCATAGTTTTTTAACTACAAATTCAATCAATTTTTATTGAAATATACTAAAAGTATGATTTTTATCTAAACCAAACCAGGGTAAATGTATATGTTAAGGAGGTGCACGATTTTAACTATGAAGCCCTTAACAATATTTATCTATTCAAGTTAATTGTGCTGCATGGTAAGTCACTTTTCTTGGGAAGAAAAGCAGACAATCTAATTAAATGGCTAAAGACAGCAAAAGAAGATAAAAATAATTAATATCTGATTCATTTTGACAGAAAAAGGTGGCATCATTCCAATAAAACATCCTTTGCAAACTAACATTTTCTTCTTACATAGAAAAAAAAATAAAAAAAATCAGAAGATTCTATTGTAACGGCTGTCGATTTGTTTATATATTGGGAATTATAAGTTTATTTAATTCTTAATTTAGTATTAGTGTGGCCATGTTACTAGATTGTGAAATCACTTTTGTTCTTTTAATATGAATAGTCTTTTTTTTTAAAAGCAAAAGGTATTAAAAGACAGAAAATGAACATGCACTATAAAACATACAAGATCTTATGTAATCTATCTTCAAGAGTCTGGTTCTTGGTGCAAATGTATACTTTAATGTACTTTAGTTAATATAATACTTAACTTAAGCCGCCCACCAACTAATTTAATTATAACCCTAATAATTTACTTATTTAATCTAGACTTGAATGCAAAGAAAATGTTCGAGCATTTGTCGTGATGGAAAATACTATATTAGACAACATTTTGACTTGGTATTTTTGCAGGAAGTTGGGGTGTTATTGAAGAAATTGAATTTTATACCGGCTTCGGAGTTTACGACTGATATTCCTTATGTGGATTTCTTGGACCGGGTTCACAAGGCCGAGTTGAAGCTGCGGGCCAAGAATTTGTGGGATGTGCCTCACCCATGGTTGAACCTTTTTGTACCTAAATCAAGAATTGCTGACTTCGGTAAAGGAGTGTTCAAGGGCATTTTGGGGGATAAGACCAGCGGTCCAATTCTAATCTACCCTATGAATAAAAACAAGTAAGAAACTTTATATTTATAAAATGTGTCAATAATTAGTGTGTGTTTTGTGTGTTCACGTAGCACTCACACTGCATGCATGAAGTACCAACTATACTAATTAGGTAAATTGGTCCTCAATCTATAAAAATGAGCAAATTAATTCTCATCTTTTCATTATAATTGCATTATTAACCTCAAGAACCAAATTGTCTAGATTATCGTTAAACATGTTTCACTTCAAATTTTTAGACACTAGTTCACATTAGGAAGAAAATCCCGAATTCATGATAAAGCTGGACATGCGAGCTTCACGTGATGAATTAACATATATTTAAACAGTTTCATGTTCATTGAAGGCAAGAATTGATTGTTTAACTATATCGAAAGGTTGGGTGACCAATTTGTTCGTTTTTAAAGGTTGATAACCAATTTGGGAACTGGAACAATAAGATATAATCGAGAAAAATATATATTTTTCTTTTTAACTTCTATACTTTTCTTATGTCATTAACTTTCTACCTGCATATCTGATGTGGTATATTTTCTAATGCAATCAAATGTGCATTTGTTTCGTTAGGTGGGATGTGAAGAATTCAGCAGTGACACCAGATGAAGATATATTTTATTTGGTAGCATTTCTAAGATCTGCACTAGACAATGGGGACGAGACACAAACACTCAATTATTTGACAAATCAAAATAATCGAATCCTAAAATTTTGCAGCGATTCTGGGATCAAAGCCAAACAATACCTACCTCATTACACGACACAGCAACAATGGATGAACCATTTTGGGGATAAATGGACCATTTTTTCCAAGAGAAAATTGGATTTCGACCCCAAGCATATTTTAGCCACTGGCCAACGCATTTTTAAACCTTTCTTCAACCATTATTATGATAATTAAATCACACCATATTTGTTGTACATGCATAGGCTAAAGGGATGAGTTTAATTAAGTAAATTATTTATTTTTCGCGTGAGAGAGAATATAATTGTTTTTTTGGCAATGCAAAGGTGTTTTACAGTGCTCTTGATCCCAGATGTTTCTTACACACGTTTCAGTTTCATCTTCCATGAATATTTAATCATATTGACAAGCAAAAGAATAAAAACAAATATTCATAGCTTTCAAGTTTTTTACCTTCTCTATGTTCTAATGAAATGTTACTTCCTTTAATTTCTTGTAAGTTAAGAGGGATTTTACATATAAAAAAATTTGGAAATAAAGTGTTTGCAGTGTCCAACTTGTTTTGCTTGCCCTATTTGGTAGAGATTTTGAGAATAAATTTTGTGAAAAGTGATTTTTTGTAGAATATGTAGTTAAAAAATAAAAGTTATGTCTCGCGTGCAATTTATTTTTTATTTTTTAAGAACATTGTATGATTGAAAATGAGTTTTAAAAATAGGGACCAAACGGAGACTTAGAATCATTTTCACGATTGAGTGGTAAAACTGAGACCAAATGAACAAGTTTTGATAGATTATAAATGAGGGGTACTGTTGTTTACATCAACCATTTTTATATATCTATCACACTCTATATTTATCTCTGTTAAAATTTTAAAAAATTACTATTTTCTTCCAAATCACATTCCAATTTTGTAATTATTAAATTTATTCACTTAAGCACTATCCATCTACACCACTTTGATGTATCTATCTTACTCTAAATCTATCCTTATTACAATTTCAAAATTAAAAAAAAAATTATATTCATTCCTATTACATATAACATCATCCCCTCATGACCTCCAACCCTCCCACGACATGAGATATTGTTACAACAAAGTATCCATGCGAATAGATAATTTACAAAATAAGGGGAAAATGAAGTATTATAATATTAGATTTTTTTCATAAATGAAAATTGAGAATATAGATAATTCAAGAAATAAATTTGTGAAATCAAAGTCTTGTTGGAATCATAATCACCAAAGCATACCACACGAAGTCACTTACAGCAAGAGCAATTACGAGTGGGAGAGCCATAATTACATATCACTATAGATCATCACAGAGTTATGTTTCATCAATAAATAGATAAATCTATTCAGAGATGAATATTATTGATCTGATTCAAGATCTATGAACAAGAGAAATTCCTAAATTATCCATTTCAAAATGCCGCTGGCATATAGAAATATTAAAAAAATATAACATTTGATTCCACAAAGTAAAATATTATACAGATAATTTACAAAATAAGGGGAAAATAAATATTAGTGGATGAATTTAGAATGATATATTTTTATTTAGTTTTGTATATGTCTATTTAAATAAATTTACATAAAATTATAATACAACTTTC
>CADEPD010002746.1:0-16182 GCA_902829195.1 Fraxinus dipetala | reverse complement strand
GTAACACCAAGAGAAATGGATGCATAGTCGAGGAAAAAGTTGAACTCTTAGTCTCTAAGTCGATTTTGCCTAGCAATAGTGCCAATGGATGATGTCAATCAACTCCCAAGATATAATGACTATCTTTTTGTATTTGTAACACTCCAAAACACAAGAATTACGAACCAAAAAAATAGGTTTTTTATACTCCTTTTGAAATGAAATGGAAAATAGATTTTTATGCAGAAATCTGGCTAAAAAATGATGAAATTTTGTGTTATGCTATGATTGCATATCATTGGGATTAAGTAATGGACGTATCAAGGGTCTTATTTAAAGAAAATGAGAGGTTATGAGTGAATAGACATGTCAAAACTCAGAAATATTTGCCAAGGGTCACAGCTTTTGTTGTTGCTCGTCTATCGCCTTTGCTTCGCTCGAGCGTCAGAAACAGAGTTTGTCACTAGCATGTCATTCAAACAACAGCTTTACCGCTCGAGCGCTAAGCGAGTGACGGAGTTAGACAATTTTTCAGCCAGTTTTTCTCTCTTTTCTTTCCAATTTTGGACATTAATTTCTCATTCATCCAAAATTAGATTTGTCATTTCAAATATACCACAACGATCTACTCGACGAGTAGAACAAGTTAGTCTATTTATTTCCATAATTTGACTATCGGATCAAATCCGAATATTTGATCGAAATTGACACAAAAGTCAATTTTCCATGGTTTTATATTTAATCAATTCCAACAATTCCACACATAAATGGAAATTTCACAATATGTAACACATTATGCAAATGATGTACAGACTCTAATAAATGAGTACATACTACAAGTTATAGCATCAAGATAGGTGGCTTGTGGTTTTGAACATTCCTTAGTTGAATACAATTGAATTTAATAAGTTAAATGGTGAACATGATGTCTTGATCCATTCAGCCTTTCGTGTAAATCAAAACAATTATACCAACACCATAACTCATCTAACCACATCGGTTCTCATGGTTGTGTTTATTTTGGTCTTGTAGAACTCTTGGTTTCATAAGTGCTTTAAAAGAATTTTAAGCATCAAATTCTCGTAAAAGCGGCCCCCTACTTCACACTTATATAGGTGATCTCCTACATTTCTTGATGTAAACCCACGTAGCAATTGAAGCTATGAAACCCACACGAGATTGATTCAATCCCAAGGAAGCCAATAATTAATATTTAAGCTTGATTCAAAAAATATTGAATCAATGAACCAAAACAATCGTCAACAATATGTTGACCCGCGATTACAAAACTCAAAAATCTTACTCGGTTTGTTTGAACATCACAAGAAATAATTTTGATAAGTTTAGAATTAATTGGATGAAGAAGAAGAAAACAATAATGCCTTGTAATAAATCTCTCAATAATTGTGTTTTACAATGAAAATAATAACCCTATTTATATGGAATCCCTAAAACCTTAGTAAAAATAGAATTAAACTAAATAACAAAAGATATCACAAAATAGATTTTTAACTAAAATAGAAGATTACGCAAAATTGAAAAATTCACTGCCAGAAATGCACTATGCGGTCGCCTAGTGTAATTCTATGCAGTCTCATAGATCAATTGAGGCCCTCCCATGTGGGCTCGGTAAAGGGGCATGCAACTGCATGCCCTAAACAACTATGCAGTCCTTCTAGCCTCACCGTCCATTACTTGAATCAAGTTGAACTACTTCGTTTCATCTCATACGCCCAACATGAAACTTGTTCATTTACTTGTTGTGGTCAATGTTACATCCACTCTAGCTTGAGCAATTAGTCTCATTGCTTCTTTGACCCTCTTTGCTAGCGACCTAGTCATAGGTCCTTCCTCAACAATCAATGGGTCCCTACCCAAACTTGTCCTCGTATTATGGATCACATCATCCCTTCCCTCTTTTAAAGGATTCGACCTCGAATCTGTACATGTATCAAAGAGAGAAATATCAGAGACATTAAAGGTAGCCAAAACATTATACTCACCTAAAAGATCTAATTTGTAAGCATTGTTATTGATCTTTTCAAGGATTTGGAATAGACCATCTCCCCATGGCTGCAATTTCGAATTTCTTTATTCTGGAAAATGCTCTTTCCTCAAGTGTACCCAATTCTAATCTCTTGGTTCAAACGTAATGCACTTTCGTCACTTATTTGTTTGAGAAGTATAATGCTCATTTTTATTCTCAATTTGCAACTTTACTTTTTCATGGAGTGACTTCACCAAATCAGCCTTCTTTTTTCCGTCTAAGCTACCCTTTCATTCACAGGTAAATGAATTAAATTCAAATGTGTTAGTTGATTAAATGCATATACAATTTTAAAAGGTGAATAAGAAGTAGTAGAATGCGTGGCCTATTATATGCAAATTCTATGAAAGGTAAGCACTCCTCCCAACTCTTCAAATTCTTATTAACTACATTTCATAACAATTGTATCATAGTTCTGTTAACTACCTCAGTTTGCCCATCCATTTGTGGGTGACAAGCAGTGAAAAATAATAGCTTAGTTCCTAACTTATTTCACAAAATCGTCCAAAAGTGGCTAAGGAATTTAACATCCCTATCCAATACAATGCTTCTAGGAATCCTATGTAAGCGCACTAATTCCTTAACTAATAAGTCCGTAATATTGATGGCATCATAAATTTTATGACATGGAATAAAATGTGCCATCTTGTTAAATATATCGACCACCGCAAATATAGAATCTCTCTATTTCTTAGTCTTAAGTAAACCCAACACCAAATCTACACATTAACCTAAGATTTACTAGGAACAAGTAATGGAGTATATAAATCGAGGTAAAACTTTAGATTTCACCTTTTTACAAGTGGTGCATCTACTACAAACCCGATCAATATCTACTTTCATCTTAGTCTAATAAAAATATTCACCTAGTATCTCTAAGGTCTTCTTAACCCCCCAAATAACCCATTAGACCTCCACTATGTGCTTCACATACTAATAATTTTCTCATAGAATATTTAGGAACACATAACTTATTTTTTCGAAATAGATATCCATCATGCTTAAAGAATCTATTCATTGAACCCTTATCACATGATTCATTTATATTAGAAAAATCTAGATCATTAGCATATGTGTCCTTAACATATTCAAGTCCTAATAATCTGACACCTAAAGAAGTTAGAAGTACGTACCTCATTGATAAAGCATCCGCTGTGACATTTTCTTTACCTTGTTTGTACCGAATAACATATGAAAATGTCTTGATGAACTACATCTATCTTGCATGTCCCTTATTTAACTTACCTTGACATCTTAAATGCTTGAAGGACTCATGGTCGGTGTGAATCACAAATTCTTTTTGCCATAGGTAGTACTGTCATGTCTCCAAATTTCGAACAAGTGCATACAACTCTTTGTCATATGTAGGATAGATGAGAGCTACTCCATCTAACTGTTTACTAAAGTAAGCTATTGACCTTCTTTCCTACATTAAGATAGCTCAAATTCCTATTCCTGAGGCATCACATTCAATCTCAAAATTATTGTTAAAGTTAGGTAATGATAAAATCGATGTGGTATACAACCTATTCTTAATAGGATTAAAAGCATGTTCTTGTTCAACGTCCCAATGAAATCCTAAACTTGTCTTTATAATCTTCGTGAGTGGTGTGGCAAGTGTGCTAAAGTCTTTAACAAAATGCCTATAAAAACTAGCTAACCCATGAAAGCTTCTTATCTCAGTTATACTTTTAGATGTTGGCCACTCCTTAATGGTTTTGAGTTTCTCATCGTCCACTTCAATACCCTTTGTACTAACGACATAACCAATAAACAAAATTTCATGCAAAATGTGCACTTTTTAAAGTTAGCATAAAGTTGTTCTTAACATTAAGACCACAAGCATACATCTTAAATGTCCTGTATGTTCATTTAGATCCTTACTACATACCAATTTATCATCAAAGCAAACTACTACGAATTTACCTATGAATGCAAGTAAAACATGATTCATTAATCTCATAAATGTGCTAGATGCATTAGTAAGTCTAAATGGCATGACTAACCACTCATAGAACCCATATTTAGTTTTAAAAACGGTTTTTCATTCATCTACTTCCCTCATCATAATCCGTTGATAACCACTTTTGAGATCAATTTTACTAAATATGCATGATCCATGTAATTCATCTAACATATCATCTAACCTAGAAATAGGATGACGATACTTTACTGTTATATTGTTGATGGCCTTACAGTCGACACATATCCTCCAGGTTTCATTTTTCTTTGTCATGAGTAGCACTGGCACGGCACATGAACTCATACTATCCCTCACATATCCTTTGCTCATCAATTCTTCCATTACCTTTGAAGCTCCTTAGTCTCCTCGAGATTACTCCGATAAGTCCGCCTATTTGGAATGACAGCTCTAGGTACAAAATCAGTTTGATGTTCAATACCTCAAATGAATGGTAGCCCACTAGGTATATTCTCCAGGAACACGTCATCAAATTCCTACAACAAAAAAGTAGCCAAACTAGGGAGGGGTATATTAGATTTCTCAATATTGATGAGTGACTCCTTATAAACCAACAAGATCATAGATCGGTTATCAACTATTGCCCTCTTCAACTCACTTCCTTTTGCAAAGAAATTCACTTTCGACTTTTCTCTCCTCTCATAAGACTTTTTATATTTATTCTCTTGTGACTCTACACTTTAGCCACCTCACTATTTTCTCTGTTGCTCTCTTGTTGTGAAAGATGAATCTCACTCTCTTTTTCTCCTAATCTTTTTTCTTCCTCGCTTTTCAATTTGATTTGATTTTCATACACTCTGTCAACGGCACAAGAGTAATAGATTTTTCATCCTTAGTAAAGTTGTACATATTTTTGTACTCATCATAAATTACCTTCATATCATATTGCCATGGCCTTCCCCAATAAAATATGTCTGGAGTGCATAGGAATTATATCACACCTCACCGTATCATGATACCATCCAATTAAGAAGCTTATCAACACTCGCCTATTCATCTTAACATCTCTACATTCATTCAACCATTGTAATTTGTGAGGCTTGGGATCTTTTAGCATAGTTAATCCCAATTTTTCACCAAGTATAGTGCTAACCACATTGGTACAACTACCCCCATCAATAATCATGCTATATACCTTGTTGTTGACATGGCATCTCGTATAAAATATGTTCTCCCGTTGTTGCTCCAAGTCATCCACGTTTATTTGAGCACTAAGAGCTCGCCGTGTAACCAACAGCTCCCCCACTACATACATTATTTTCTTACAATTACTAACATCTTCCAATTCCAGCATGTCATCATATTCACCATCACTATCACTCACCACTTCTCCATTGCCGCACAAAATCATCGCCCTTTTGTTTGAACATTGAGAAATAATGTGTCCTGATCACAAGCACCTAAAGTACTTGATATCCCGATTTCAAGGGGGTTGAGAATCCGCCTTGGGTGTAGCTTTGCTAGCAACTTCCTTCCTTCCTTTCATAGCTCTGTTTTACCTTTTGACACAACATCATCGCCTATATTGTTATCCCACTTTGATTTTCAAGAAGAGTTAGAACTTGAAGAACCCGATGAATATCTAGCTATCCCCTTCATTTTCAATTGTCTTTCCACCTTTATAGCTACATGTAGCATATCTTCCAACTCCACATAATGTTGCAACTCTACCACATTAGCTATCTCCCTATTCAAAACATTCAAAAATGGGGCCATGGTGGCCTCCCTATCCTATTCAACATTCGTTCTAATAATAGCAATCTCCATCTCCTTGTGATAATCCTCCACACTCCTAGAACCTTGGTAGAGACTTTAAAATTTTTGATGAAGCTCCATATAATAATGATTAGGCACGAAACTTTCTACATGATAGCCTTCAATTCTTCCCATGGATTAATAGGCATCTCACGATTTTTCCTTCTAAATGTTACTACTTGATCCCACCAAATGATAGCACAATTGGTAAATTCAAATACCACAATCTTTATCTTCTTTTCCTCTGAGTAGTTGGGCAATCAAATCAACTCTACTTTCTTTTCTCACTCCAAGTATGCCTCCGGATCACTCTTTCATTTGAATGAAGGAATTGTCATTTTGATATTTCTCATACTTCTATCAAAACCATCTCCAACAAGATCTCTACCCCTCCTTTCATGCCTAACTCATCTGTCTCTCATCCTTTCTAATTCAACATCCACTAATGCATCCCCATTAATGTCCCTATCCGTTTCACATTCACCAGCAAAATATGCTTGATGATCCCACCTTCCTTGCCTCCTTGCATTATGAATTTTTCTAAGTTTTTCTCCACGTAAATTAGGAAGCAATGTATCTTGCCTATCCAATCCGTCTCTCACATCCTCAAACAACCTTTCGAACCGCCTATCACCTCATCCGACATGTTGACTTGATTATTATTCTTGCTTGAAGTAGACTCGTCTCTATCTGAAATCCTAAATCTAATTTAATATTTTCCTCAAGTGTATACGCTTGTGTATCACTCAAATTGGTTTTTTCCCTCTATTAGTCACACAACTCTTGCCTTTTTCTATACCATGCTTTCTTGCAAATGCTTCTAAGAACTAATTCGAACTCAATCAAAATTCAATCCTTGTAGACTTTCAAACAAAGATTTGGTAAGAAAATTTGACTGTAGAATGACTTAAGAAGTAGGAATTGGCACTATGAATGGAACATTAAGGAAAAATTTAAGGTGTCCCTTGAATTTAAATTGGACACTTTTGAATTTGAATTTTTTTACTCAAAAAAATGAAATTGTATGCTGCTAGCAATTTCCTTTTTCCAGAATTTCGATTTTTTTTGTTCGAAAATTCAATTGGATACTAGCAAAAGAAACAAAAACTAATTTGGATACTAAATTAGCACACAAACAAGTTTGGAATTTTATGAATTGGAGACGAAAAAGATTGAAGAACACAAAGAATGAAAAACAAATACTTAAACAAAAGAAATAACAAAGAAATAACCTTGATTTTTAGAGCCTTGCTCTGATACCAACTGATACGAATTCACGTAACAATAGTAGCTACAGAACCTAAGACAAATTAGAATAAACACAAGAAAGCTAAGAATCAACGTTTGAAAAACTCGACCCAATAAATTATTGAACCAAGGACCAAGACATTTGCTAATAATATCTTGAACCCGTGATCACAAAACTTATGAACTTTACTTATATTGTAGAACGCCACAAGAATTTATTTCTTGACTTCAAAATTAATTCAAGGAAAAATTGCAGCCAACGTATCAAACATTTCACTTAGTTGCAGACTTTGCCCAAACCTTTCATTTGTACTACCCACGGTACCAAATCTATAAAAAAATTGCAGCTCCAGTCTAGATTGACGATTTCTATTTGTTTGACCACCAAAATTGTTAGTTGGCCCTAGAAATCTAAAAAAAATAATTTTCACCAAATAGACAAGGGCAATTTGGGCATTACAGACTTTTCCTTTCTATTATTGTACTTCACTATTCATTTTTCCTCCATTTTCATCACTGTTAAAATCCTGGCCATCCTTGGCCCCTCTGGCAGCGAAAAACTAGGGCGACCTAACATATTCAAAATAATTCATGGTCTCATTGCCTTTACCAAAATATATACACCTCTCTTCAACAAAACCACCACCGAGTCAAACGATTGGTAAACTGGCTCGACAGCTGATGCATTGAGGTAACTATCATTTTCCCTTCTTCGCTAGTGACCCCAGCATCGTCGTCAGTCAAAATGCCATCGTGGAATCTAATCCATTGTTGGCTCGTCACGGATTAACAAACTAGGGTTTATTAGCTTTTCATGTGCTATGCTTACTTTCTTTCTTTCTTTCATCACCTGAAATTCCTCGAATAAAACTGTTCCCAATAATTGTATCCTTACATTTAGCCAAACCCAGTTCGAGAATCACAGATTCCGCCATGGAAATTTTCTCATTTCTATAGAGAGAAACTGGTAGCCTTAACAGAGAGTAGAAAATAAGGGTGTCACGAACTGTTAAGTGCGGGTACAAAACATCATCTTGAGTGACGAACCCGATTCTTTTCAGGGTCGATTTGCTTAATTTCTTGTTGTTGCCAATGATTGAACTGATGAGGCCGTGTCCATGGTGGAGCTGGCCGACGAGGGCATTAAGGAGTGTTGTTTTTTCACTGCCTAGGATGGCTAGGATTTTAACAGTGATGAAAATGGAGGGAAAATGAACAGTGAAGTGCAATAATAGAAAGGGAAAGTGTGTAATGCCCAAATTGCCCTTATCTATTTGATGAAAATTATTAATTTTTTTTTATTTATGGGTCAACTACCAATTTTGGTGGTCAAACAGACGGAAACCGTCAATCTAGACTGGAGTTGCGATTTTTTTAAAGGTTTGGTACTGTAGGTGGCACAATTGAACGGTTTGGGCAAAGTCTGCAACTAAATGAAAGATTTGATACCATTGCTGCAATTTTTCCTTAATTCAATGAAAAACGAGAATAAAGCAATATGACTCGCAATAATATCTCTCAAATTGTATGTTTTTACAATAAATGGAATGAGTCCAATTTATAAGAAACCTATAAAACCTACTTAAAATGGAATTAATATTTAAAATATCAAGAATTGCTATAAAACTAGAGTTGTAAATAAATTAAGGTTCCTTCCAAAAATTGAAAAATTGTGTGCCGAACTTGTAATGTGCAACTGTATAGTGTATCAGCATGCGATCACATAGTTTACCCAAAACGACCACTCTAATTCTCGGTATAGAGGCATGAGCAAGCAATCCTATGGCGTCCTTAACCTTCTTTGCCTGCGACCTCGTCATTTGTCCTTCCTCAACGACCAATGGATCCTTGCTTGGACTTGTCCTCGTATCCTGGATCACATCAGCTTCATTCTATATTTTCATAATACATTGAAGTCTTCCTCAAAATGTTTTAAGTGGCTTTCAGATTGAAGGCTTTTGATGAGCATATTGTCGATGTATACTTTCATCATTTTTCCTAACTAGTTCACAAACATTTTGTTTACCAGCTTTTGATAAGTGGGCCCTAAAGTTTTTAGCCCGAATGGTATCACCTTATAACAATATAATCTTCGATTTGTTCCTTAGCTGGCCCGTACATAGAGATTTGTTTATATCTCGAATAAACATCCATAAATTTTAACAACGTATGTCCTAAAGTTGCATCCATCAGCTAATCAATTCTGGAAAGCAAAAAAACTATCTTTAGATCAAGCTTTATTTATGACCATGGAATTTTGGCACATTCGTTGTTTCCCTTGATCTTTGGTACTAATAAGGGGTTACATACCCAAATGGGGCACTGAGCTTCACTGACAAAGCCATTTTCTAACAACCTATCTACCTTGTTTTTTAGTGCATCGCACTTTTCTACACTTACTGCTCACCTTGTTTGCATTTTGGATTTTATTTTGGGTTCGATTTTCAAGACTTGACATGCCACCTTAGGATCTATCCCCACCATGTCAACGTGCTTTCAGACAAACACTTCATGATTTGCTATCAGGAAGTTTTCTAGCAAACCTTTAATAGGTTCACTTAAATCTTTACCAATTTTCATAGCCTTGTTTATGTTCTTAGAACTAATGGAAAAAGTTTCCAATTCTTCAACTACAGCTACTTCGGACATGTAATCGATTAAGTGAGGGTCGATTAAGTCATCGATTTCGAGTTTATTTCTGAACTTACTCATTTCGACAACAACGATTATAATCCTTTTTAGGTTTCTTACGGCTTCCTTTCTACATTATTTTATGATCATGCATGGGATTCCCTGATTTTGTTTTAAGGACATTTCACCCTTATTCGTAGAAAATCTCTCATAATTTTGATAGAGGGAAATAATTATGTTCGCCTGTTTCATGGTAGGCTGCCTAAAGATTTTGTCATATGTGAATTTTTTCTTTAAGATGTTGAAATCCATATATCTCTAATATCCCAGGGCTCCTTTCATATTCTCTAATATTACGTGAATTATTTGGTCATTTTCATCATTCATCAGAGTACTTGAGTCATGAGAAGAAAAAAATTCAGTAATCTTAAGCACTATTTATCGGATGATCTGTTTCTCTATAGATACCCCCAAATCAGAAATTCGATGTTGTGTATCGGAAGAAGAGCAGAATCACTTGTTGGAACATTGTCACTCTTTACCATACAAAAGTCACTTTGTAGCAACCAAGACAATAATAAGAGTCCTACAATTAGGTTTTTATTAGCCTACGTTGTTCAAGGATGCTTATGCTTTGGTGAAGAGATGTGATAAATACTAGAGGATGGGAAATATCTCAAGGAAAAACGATATGCCATTGAACAACATTTTAGAAGGGAATTAATCAATGTTTGGGACATTGACTTCATGGGACCATTTCCTTCTTCATATAGTCAGCAGTACATTTTGGAGGCAGTGGATTACTTGTGACTCAATTCCTAAGAAAGAACATCTTCTCAAAGTATGGCACCCTGCAGGTAATCATTAGTGATGGTGGAAAATATTTTTGCAACCGCAAATTCTCAACATTGTTGGCTAAGTATGGAGTTAAGCATCGTGTTTCAACTCTCTTTGTTCTGCGAAAATATCGTTCAAATAAAAACTACCGCAAGTTATGGTTCGTTAATAAGTAATAAAGTGGACTTTTTTTAGTCCGAGTATCCTCCCACGAAAATTGATTAGTTTAATTTCTATTACCGCTACTTTAACCTAAACAGTAAAATTGAAGTGTTGTGGTAATGAAATTGTAACTAAATTAATCTAATTATGCAATGATGAATGATTAAACTAAATTGAATGCAAATAGGGTTGAATGTAATTTGAAGTTTTCAAACGTATGATAAATGTACTAGGATCATGAATCCCTAAGTAATAATCTTTTCAAACCTAGTTTTACACTTTGACATACGATTAAAATATTGACAAATCAATGCTTCTAAATTATTTAACAATCTCTCTCAAGTAATGTCAAACATATTTTCATATATGACTCGACTATATCGCTATGCCGTATGCGAATATACAAGAGTGCATGAGCTTTTGTGAACACTTCAAGATTCGCATAGGGCATAACGATATATTTATATCCCCTATAGGACCCTATGATGATTTATACCCTATCGAACCTATTTCCCTTCTTTCAAATGCGTCAAATAGATCACCACAATCACACAATTAACGTGCACAATAATCGTAGAGAAAATAAATCCATATAAACCATTCAAAAAGTCAAAACGTGTGTAAAACCCTTATCATCCTTCTTCCCATGTTCTGGGTGGCTCTAACGTTAAAATAGTGTCCCCCAATTTTGTTTCCATAAGAATTTCACATGTATAAGGAAACCAAAATTTTTCCGTCGAAGTTGAACTATGCGACTGTATAGAACAAAATGTAAGGCCTTGAAATTTTCTGAAGCAACCTATGCAACCACATAGGTATTAATACTAAGCGACTGCATAGTATTAAGAAACTTCCATAGCTTTGCGTTTTGGTCCTCGAACTCCATTTTGCATTTTTCAACCTCTTTTCCCACTTCTTCTTCTTTTTCCAATGTTTCATTCAGTTGCTCAATTTGTCTTCGACATCTACACGTCTTCAATTCCTCTTCCAGGTCATATTTTGATTATTTGCATCTCGATTCCTAAACTTTGGTTTTCTTTCATTTTAGTCCATTTTTTCCTTGTTTCTCATAATTTCTGCCACATACATCCATGTTGTCTTAAAAACACAAATTACATATAATTAAGATGTATTCCAACATATTTATCAATAATTTTTCATGTTTGTGGCCCAAAATAAGTGTATAAAACGCACTTATCAACTCTTCCAAATTTGAACTATTGTTTGTCCTCGAACAAAACTGTAACTTAATTCCGCATAACATAGTTTAACAACCTGCCGTGTCTTAGGATTGGAATTTAGAAATTAACAAAATGAACAACTTCAATAGTGTAAAAATCAAATCAATCTCCACGGGTTATATGCATAACTCGATGTGTGTGTAAACTCATATAGACATATCAAACTCATGATTGACTCAACACCTGACCCGTAGTAGTCAAATATTTCCTTACTTCGCTCGAGAGATGCACACACCTCCAAACTTATTCTTTTCACTCAATTTTCTCGGGGTGCATTCTAAGTTGAACTTATTCAATTCTATTTCTTATCCTCTTTTAGTTTGGATAGATCGTGCTATTACAAGTTCACACTTCAACAAGTCGGGGTTCTCCTATATTTTTTATTGTTTTAACCTTTAAGACTAGATTAAGTTACTTATCTCTTATTAAGGGTATAGTTTTATCAACCAAATGTCTTGGGGCTTAATCACATAAATTTTTTTCTTTTTTTTTTCAAAACTAATATTGTTTTTCTTACTCTCTCTTTTTTCCTTTCAAACAAACATCTTCTCATTTATTTTCTACATAACTCATATATCGAGCTTTAGGCCGATGACTCCCAAGTCAGATGACCCTAGAGCACCAGATTTTAAACTACCCTTACAGCCTTAATCAATCGAGTTATACAAGCTCCATAAAATGCTTTTATTCACAGAGAGATTAGTGCAATGCCCTTAGACATTCAGTTTTTAAAACTAACCCCTAACTTAAGACTTTTGCCTCGTCTTCATCTCATTGATTTTAGACAATCCACATAAGATAGTATCATGCACGAAATTCCTACTTATCTCAATGTTCCCCTGTAAAGCTCAACAATCTCCAAACTACTCTATAATTGGATTATGGAGTAATACAATAGAGGTTATTCGTGTTTACTTACTATGTTCAACTATTCTCTACGTAATGAACCTAATCACCAACCAAATATGTCAAACACGAGTATCATCCATAAGAATGTCAAGTTTCACATAAACAAGCTTTGCCTAATTCAATAGTGCACTATTTTCGTTATTCATAGTTCATACTTATTTCAATATTCAACATCATAGTCGGCAGGAATATCAAATTCACACAAACACACAAAACTATTATTATAATTTAACACTAGGAAATAAATGAATAAAAACTATAGAAAAAAATTTGCAGTAAAATGATGAATGTCACCCTCATACTTATGTAAAACATTGTCCTCAATGTGTAAATAATGACAAAATGAAAAATGAAAAAGCACATAAAGATAAGAACAATTTCACAATAATATAAATAAAATGGAGCTTAGAATACTCCCCTAATCAGTATGGAGGTGGTGGATGGAAACTAGAACCAGATGCACCATCAGCTAAGGGTGGAGGGAATCGTTCAAGAATCTGTCCCATCAACTCGGACTGCTATGCTAGCACGGCCTGCATGCCATGAATGAGTAGATACTGTACCCAAACCTCAAACTCAATGTTGCCCAAGTGATCCCATGTCTCATCGGCTCGCAGCTAAATACCGTCTACTCAACCTACATACGTGCTCAGCTGTCCATTCAAGGTCTCAACCTCTTGTCTCGCAGTTAAGGACTCCTTACTGGCAGTAGAGACGAAGTTTCGGGTGGTCAACACGTCACTCCGTACTGCCTGAATATCCGTACCCATGGTGCCCATAGCCTGTTGAGGACTTTCAATATCTCGGCTAGAACCGACCATAGTGGCGAAAATCTGTCTCAGAAACTATGTATCAACATCCATTGGTGCCGGTAGTGGTACCTCAAGCATCGCAACATCATCAGCCCCCTAACCCTATGCAGCCTGCTGCTATCTCAGTTACTCCTTCTCATGTTTCTCTCTATGTTTTTCCCTAGCTCTATCCCGAGGCTCCAAGGTAGTCCATTTAATGAAAAGGCTAGGTCTCTCGGGACTGTAATGTTTGCACTCTTGTAGATCCCATTAATCAGACTTGGAAAGATCTAAGAACTGTGAAGATCTTCACAGACACCTTAAGAATGAATCTAATTATAAATGAATGTGGCTAAGTCAATCTTCTGACCTTTCACTAAGTGATAGATAAAACCGGCTTTAGGATCGATTAATGTGGTCCAATGTGAGGTTGGCTCGATGTTGTGGCAAATAAACAGCCATAGAACAGCTATGGACGATGTAAGCTCAATCTGATGCCACTCTAGAGTTTGTAACGACTACGCATCCTCGCGCCCAAGTAAAACTCCCCAACTGTGTTCCAATGGAAATCTCTAGAAATAGGAACAATGCTATCCCAAGTTAATTTGATAGTAGTCGTGTATTACCTTGAGTGTCAACATTATCCATTTGTCCCTCATCTATGTCTGGTGTGGATGTTCGGACCTAGGAGTGTCGATATTACTGTTGAAGTTAGCATATAATTTACGAACAAGTCCCTCATACACCGGATGTGATCTTTCTATCACTTTGTCTCAACCGCAATTCTGTACTAAAGTGACGATCTCAAATTCAAGAAAATCCTCCAATTTAACCGATCATTCTACGAGCAGTGCCCATTGGCTAATAATATATGAGTATCACGTGATAGCCTCTTGATTCAAAAATCTTCATATTCTCCCTTCAGGTCCCCTAGTTTGCGCAGTACCCGAAGTAGTGGCTACTTTCTCTTTTCCTTTGGTCGTTCGCTTAGGAGGCATTTTGCAAACACAAAGAAAATTGAAACATGCAAGTCATTTGTCATGCATAAAATAGATGCTACGGTACTTGAAGATAAAATGGAAACATGAGTACCAAATTCTCTAAACTTTTGTCAAAAGCATGCATGATACTTGCTTAATCCAACAATTTCGTGTAATTGACCAAACAAAGCATAAAACAATGTAACGATGCCATGCTCAACTAAATATGTAGTGAAATATGTGTAGTATATAACAAAAATGCAAAATGTAGTCAACAAACCCAATATCAGTTCAATCAATGAAAATTTTGCATTTAAAACCATGTTCGACCAAGCAAGTTCGCCTCCGGACACCGTCGAGAAAAATCAAATTTTTCCCGAGTGATCTCCGGCATATGAAAGAAGATATATTAGCCTCACACATGTTCAAATTTGAGGTCAAAATACCATCGTTTGGATTGAAAAACTGAGTTATGAAGTGAGATACGTGAAGTAACATGTGCCTAGCCATGTCATGCCTATGTGTGTCACTTTGATTTTTTTTTTTTTTTTTTTGTTCCCAAATGCATTTATCAATGAAATTCAACACAAAATCAATCCAAAGTGCATAGCAATCATGTAAAATTCAAAATAATCATAATTCCACACAATTTTCCATTTAGGCAATTTATCAAACACGTTGAATGCATTCTAGTTTTCCATAGAAGTTCCACGATATGTGTACGAATCAAACCATGAACAATCACAAACCCATTATCTACCTAATGTCCTTACTCCGTCTCAACATTCAATTTCATCCCCAAACAACAATGGGAAACTTGTATAGAAAGGGGCAAAAATAAAGAACATACCTTGATGTCGGCTTTGATATTGAAGAATAATGGAGATAAGGTGAGTGTGAGTGTGAGTGTGAGTGATGCGTTGTGTATGAGAGTTGTTTGAGTGGTGGTGTGTGTCGTGTCCACGTGCATGTGCATGTGTTGACGTGTGTGTGAGTGAATGGATGGTGTGAGTGCGTGAATGGGACGGTGCGCGTGAGGTTTTAAAATAAAACATGTTGTAAGTTGCTCTATGCGACCGCATAGAGCAACACCTTGCGGTCGCATAGAACAACTTGTTGGGGCCAAATTAGGCCCTGATGTGTTGTTCGCGACTGCATTCTTGGTAGTGCTATGCGGTCACATAGACTACCAAGAATGAGGTCTTTGGCTTGTTTTAAAAAATTACTTTCAATCGGTTGAGATCCCCGATGCCCTGAGATTCATGCTATACAAGTTCAAATTGATGTAATGAGTATATGCACTATGGGAAAATTTTTAAAACCTAATCAACTTTTCGAAAAGTCATTTTTGGTCAAGTTTTTCTAAAATCTTGGTTTTTCATTACAACGCAACTCGACTATCCATGTGACATCCCAAACTTAAGTTTCGAGTGTCACGTACGAACTATAATAACTTCTACCTTCGTTACATGAAAAGACACTTAAATAAAATGTAATGCATACTCTTCATCATCAGACCATTGCACAATCTCACTTATGACTGTAGCCCAAGGTTCTGGAACAGTTTCATATAACCTCTGTATCTTCACTTTACCCCTTATGCCATGGTGTATCTCCCACA
>CADEPD010002745.1:0-11067 GCA_902829195.1 Fraxinus dipetala | reverse complement strand
ATATTTATATTTAGACTTGAGGGACTATTGTGTTGTGTTAAAAAATAACCACTATTGGAAAATGACCACTCCAACAAAAACTTCTGACAAAAGAAGTCTACGCATTATATGAATAATCATGCATGGATTTGGGTAACTATTATTATTCCTCACCACTGAGGCTCCAAACTAAGCTTACGTGGTAGTCCACGTGGAAGCACAAGTCAGAAGTTGAATAAAGTCAATAGAAGCCCTAATTGGTCAAAGTGGCAAGGAAAAGAAATGGCTAAGTCCCTGTTCAAAAGCTCCTTGCCCGAAGCTCTCGCTGGCTCTTAAAAGATCTACAAGCGATATCTAGGATTGATTGATATGATGTTTATAATAAAGAATGTGTCAAGTTTGTCATCTTAGGTTGTATGGTGGCTGACACATTGCCAATGTATTAAATGCATAGAAGGGTAGTGATATGATGCTTCGACTTATGAGATGAAGCCACATGCTTCTTTATCCAATGGTCACCACTTCAGCTATAACTCTATAAATACCAACTCTTGTAACACTTGAATCTAATGCAATTCTTTACACTTAAACTATTATTTGTCTTCTCTCTTACTTATTCCACACTCCTGTTTGTTTGAGTTTAGATTATCTTGTTTTAATTGAGTTGTTCATGATTGATTAATTAATATGCAATCATCTTTAAATATATTATCGGTGTCTGAACATTTTTGTCTCGCATCATAGAGCATCTCACATGTCCATATATAGTAACCTCATCTGGCTAAGTCTCCGATCAAAAAGTGTTAGAATTTGCTTGTGTAGATGCGAATGAGTTTAACATCTGTTGTCCATGTCACCCTTACAAAAAACGAGGGGAACACTCTTATTAAATTTGAATTAACTTTAAAGAAAAAACTTATCTCGAAAAAACTTTATTATTGTGTAACGACGAGTAATGATGGGATATATGTAGTATGACACCTATACTACAATTAAAACGTGATCAATATGTTTTATTAAAAGATATACAATTAAACTAAAAAAGAAAATAATATTAAAAAAATAAAAGAATTTAACTTCCCTTTTATTTTATTTAAGAATTATAAAAAAATATTATATTCAAATGAGAAAGTTGTTATTTTATTAATAGAAAAGAATCTATAAATAAAAAGAACATGACACCACAAATATAAAAGCAATAATAGCCAAAAAAAAAATGTGTGATATGTACCAACTTATATGAAGTTGAATAAAATGTCTTGAACACAATAAATTTTTGATCGAATTCCTCCACATTAAAATTACTCGTTAATAATTAATCAAATTGGAGAGATTCAACATAACTAAATTCTAATTTTGAAAGAATAAGTTATTTTATATTCTTGATTCTTTACATAATCGTGTTCACAAAAGATAAATATGTTTGAATTTTAAAGATGGATAAAACTATATATAGAAAGTTGAGCAAATAAGTCCAAATTGAAAGAAATAAAAACAAATTGAAATGGATAATCCTTGCGTAATAGTCAACATAAAAGGAGAGCAGCAGCTATTAAGCTTATACCATGACTGACGTCAACCCATCTTCTTCTCATTCTCTCCTTTGAAAAAGGTTAATATTCTGCTGCCCCTTTTCGATATTTTTCTTACTTTTTTAACAAATGTATGCCAATTCATGTGATATAGACATCAATATGATTCCACAATACGATGAACAGTTTAATTTAGTTATTGGGTTTCTAGTTTTCATGTAATATGTAGTATAGTGTTTATTATTTTTTTATTTTGTAAAATCAAACCTATATTTGTTCAATGAATACAATCAACTTATGAAAAATCTTCATATGGAATCGATGTACTTTTATCTTCAGCTACCGATCCAACATTCAATGCGGGTTCTCAAATAAGAAAAATGGATCATTCCTTTGCTTTGGAAAAACCCAACCAAAGAATTTCATTATAGATAGGATATTAGTTGAATAATTCTATATGGAACTAGTTGTTCAGTAATAGTGTGTATCAATAGTATTGTTGATCTCAATCTGTTCGATTCAGTGGTTAACAGAACTAGAGTACCTCTCTATCAACGTAGGCACCACCTGTATGCTGAAATACACCATTATGGTGCAAAGATCAATGTTTTGACAATCGTTGGTACTCTGACAATCAAGTCGAAACAGGATAAAATGAGTGCTAGAGAGATAGGTGAGGAAGATCTGACTAGAGTCTAGAAAAATGTATCTTGAGTGTAAAATGAGCTCTCGTATATATAGAGGAAGGAAAATAAGTTAAACCGTTGAACCGAGATAAAGTACTATATATATATATATATATATTAAAGACAACTAAACAGTGGCTCAATTTTACTCAGTCATCTTATAGGCACACAAATTTTATTAAATGTGCATTTAATTGCGAGTATGAAATTTGCATGAAAATTTAAAAAAAAAATTAGGCAATTCAATTGCTTAAAAAAATTTTGTATGAAAATTATTAATTAAATTTGTTTAATTGATTTAGTTTTTCACGTAAAAAATATTATAACTGTCCATTTTTTTATTGGTTGTTAGATGATAAAGTTGTTAGATAAGAGAGATAAAAAGGGGTTGAATTACTTGTAAAATAAAAACTACCCCTCGATCCAGCCCTCCCTATAGAATATTTTCTTTATTTTTGAGGAAAATATAGTTACATAATCAAAAATTAAAAAATATTTTTTCTGAAAAATATTATCAATCAAACACATTATAACATTTTAATTATATATTTCATCAAATATTAGCATGATCCGTTGAAACTTTTATTAAAAAACATATTATTAATTTGTATGTTCTGAATGTTGGTGGCTAGTTCATGAATCCAATTAACACTGAACACTGAAAAAGCAAAGGGGGCAGGTGGCTATGTGGGTTTTGTGCCACGTATTAAGTGACGTGGCAACCATTGGCTGCTCAAAACCAAATAAATACCAACATCTCTCAACTCTCACCATTCCATTTTTCCTTTCCCTCCTCATATCTTCCATTTATCTTTCTTCTTACATCATTTTCCTTCTTAAGTAAACTTCAAACAAACAAAAGTGTTAAGACTTACTGTGAAACAATGGCCAATGGAGAACCCTCCAAAGAGTCTTCTTGGGATTCAAATTCTATCTTCTCCTCTTCTTATCCCATTACCCTCAAGGTAAACATTTTTCCTTCTACACATACATATATACCCACAAACTTATATATCTATAATAATAATAATATCAAAGAAGAGAATAAGCTCAAAATCTTGATAAACTGATGTTTAAGGTTTTCTTGGGGTGTTTTAATGCAGTTCATCGACGTGAGCTATGGAGTAAAACTGGAGAACAGCAATGAATTTGGAACAACCAGTCTGAGAAAGATGTTTACAGGGGGACCCACGTCATCATCTGATGTTGAGAATCAGACGGCCAGGAGTAATCAAGAAAGAACAATCTTAAATGGGATCACGGGCATGGTGTCTCCAGGACAAATCCTGGCTGTCCTTGGTCCCTCCGGCAGCGGCAAATCAACGCTCCTAAATGCCCTATCCGGCCGGCTCCACCATGGACACGGCCTCACCGGATCAATCCTTGCTAACAACAAGAAATTAACCAAATCTACCCGAAAAAGAATCGGGTTCGTCACCCAAGATGATGTTCTATACCCACGTTTAACAGTCCGTGAAACCCTAATTTTCTGCTCTCTGTTAAGGCTCCCAGTTTCTCTCTCTAGAAATGAGAAAATTTCCATGGCCGAATCAGTAATTCACGAACTGGGTCTTGCAAAATGTGAGAATACAATTATTGGGAACAGTTTTATTCGAGGAATTTCTGGTGGAGAAAGAAAAAGAGTAAGCATAGCACATGAAATGCTGATAAACCCTAGTTTGTTAATTCTAGACGAGCCGACGTCAGGATTGGATTCCACTGCGGCGTTCCGGCTGGTGGAGACGCTGGGGTCACTTGCAGTGAAGGGGAAAACAATAGTTACGTCAGTTCATCAGCCATCGAGCCGAGTTTACCAAGCATTTGACTCGGTGGTGGTTTTGTCTGAAGGGAGGTGTATATATTTTGGTAAAGGGAATGAAGCCATGAATTATTTTGAATCTGTTGGGTTCTCTCCTAATTTTCCCATGAATCCTGCTGATTTCCTGCTTGATCTGGCTAACGGTACGTATATTTTCTATCTATATTTAGTACTTTGTATTGAATAAGTCTCGTATACATGCGTATACATGCATTTTTCTCGATCCAATGGACAGGATAAAAACTTTTCATCATTTACTTTATAAGAGAATATTAGTTATAATTCTCTGAAACAATCGTAAATTTGGACCGAAGATCAATTCTAACATCTTTCTCTCTGTTTATACGTATGTTGAATTTGTTTAGTAGTTGGGTGGCATATTTATTTGTCGTCTCTACGTATACATGTACCTAAAGGTGCACAGTTTATTTAATACGTTGAATTGAATAAGACTGTACAGTATTTTGAATTCAGTGTATCGAACTTTTCCGAAATTGTATAATTAAAGAATTATTCTTTGTTTTTGAGACCTGTAGGGCAGGAAAGTTTGACTTATAACTAATGGAAGGTCTTTTATGTGAATAGTAGCTGTTGAAGTTTTACTCATTAAAGGCGCAACAAAAATTTAGGTAGCATTAATTAATGTTTCCAAGTATTTCTTTGTCATGTTGTTACACTTTGGATTAGCTAAACAGGCAATATACGGTCCAACAGTAAAATGGCGGTCCAATTTGTCAAAAGTAACGAGTCGTACTTGCAACTTTATATGTATTTATTTTTCGCACTCATTAACCAAGCGAATGACATTGAGACACCCATGTGTCATCCCATTGTTCCACCTTTAGTAAATATGGGCTGCCGGCGGTAGTGGTGGTGCGGAGATGGCCGCCGTAGTGGTGATTCTTTATGATTTGGTGAGATGGAAAGATGGGTTTTCTTAGCCAAAACTTAGTGGAGAAAAGTAATTAGATATGTCTTGAGGCTAAAGTGCTTAGGAAAGTAACTTTCATGCACACCACGTGGCTAATAGCTAGAGACCCATGTCTTTTTTTTTTTTTTTGCTTTTTTGCTTTTGCACTTGACCTAATAGTTCGATAAAAAAATTTATGGTCCTCGGTACTTTTTTTTGGGTTACAGTGCTACTAGATAAATATAACGATAGACGAAAATAGAACACGTGTGATTTTAGAATTGATCTCCTATTTATAGAGGACAGGATAAAAACTTTTCATCGTTGACGTATCAAGAGAACTATAGTCACGTCAGCAGTGGAAAGTTTTTATCTTATCCACTGGAAAGACAGGAAATCAGAACGACTTATAATTTCTTTTTTTCCCTTAATTAGGCTTACCAATCTAGTGTCTTTTTTTGAAGGAATTCATTGATAAATTATATAGGATAATCCTAAACCGATTAAGGAAGCCGATTCAAAAGAAGCTTGAGCTATCCACCAAGTTTATTTATTTTGGTTGAACCCGTCTGAAACTTTGAGGTCATTGTTGGGTCATGAGATTAACGATATATAGATTGATTGTAGTATTATCAAAATAATTGAAGAACCAGCCGGTTTGCACCCAAAATCGACTGTTCAACCCCAAAGTTGGCTGGTTTATACCAAAATTCTATTTTTTACTCATTTATTTTGTTTTACCATGAGTTCGACCTCATTCGACACTTTGATCCTTTTATATTTTTTGGGTTTTTAAAAAAAGCAATAACATATTTTAATATTCAATCCTTTACAACTCAAAGAACAAAACATTTCGAATTAATGTAGTTATTTTTTCAAGAATATTATGAGCACATTCTTGAATTTTAGAATAAAAAGTAAAACTAAGAAGATATTTAATATTTTAAAAGTAAGATTAGGTGTCAAACCTAAAATAAGAATCGATCTTCTTTAATTGATGTGTGATAGTCATTACTCATTAAAGACATTGATTAGTTGTTTAGAATCAATAATATAAGATTGCCAGCTAATCATTCTTTAAGTATCTTATGCTAATTTTGATGGAAATTAAGACCCATACGTGTTCTTCCACATTTTATCCAAAAAATATATATATATATAACATGGAATCGATTCAATAATTATATTATTAATTATAATCGAGTTCATCCCCTCTCTTTTTAAAAGAAAGTGTTTTTTTCCGTTTTTTTATCGGAATAAATTTAATTATTCTATGATTTGACCGAAAAAGTTAAAAAGTAAAAAGTGAATTCTCGATATATGAAACTTATCTCGTCACATAGACTCTTCCTCCGCATTTATTAGGCTATACATAAATCTTTACTAAGACAAGATTGTGCTCTAAATTATTTTGATTTAATTTCTTTCGGATTGTCGAATGATTAGTTAGCTTGCCCCCAACTAGGATTTATAAAATTCCTTTTTTCTTTTTTCATCTTACTCTTTTTGTTGTATAAATACAAATATGAAATTATTTTACTCCTCAAGTCTTTTGACAATATCGTCCTAAATTGAATATTTTTTTGCCAAAATTTAGTATAGTGACACGTCACTCCATATTTTTGTGTTCTTCGACCATTAGAATAAGTTGTCATTCCATATTTTTCTTCAAGAATTAATAGAATGGTGGGACTGACATGTCACTAAAACAAGTTTTATTGCAAAATAATGATAAAATAATAGTTGGTGGTGTGGACACCATTTGACTTGAGACAACATTAAAATAGGTTTTGCACCCTTAATTTGTTGTTGGACAAAATGATTATAATACCTAATTAAAGAAAATGTGACAACATTCCTTACGTAGGATAGCCTATGATACCCTTTTTTTTTTTTTTTTTCCTAGAATATTTTTGCAATTGCTCATTCATGGCTCCAAAAATCCACCCTTTATTATTTTATTTCAGGATCACTTTACAAATATTTTACTAGTATAAAGTATCGTCTATGAATAAACATTATATTTAACGATATTTAAACTTTTTTTTAATACTGTGTAGTTCTATTCAATTCTCAATATGATGTATAAGATTGTGCAAATTGGGACTATTTAATTGTGATGCTTTATAATAGTGTGCTACATGATTTTTGATATTTAATACTTTCGCTTTTATAATATTTTTTTTGGAATATTACTCTCCTTTTTAGTTTTCTCATCCATTTTGTGGGTTGATGAGAGTTTCGGTATGCCCGAACAAGATTGGGAAAATTAAAAAATTAAAAATCGTTGCTCACATGGGTTAGCCCAAAATGTTGAAACATAATTCGTGCTAGGTGGGACCCCACTTTACATGGTCGAGGTCATATTGAGTACCTTTTATAATAGTTTTCTCACTTTAGTTTCTTTAAAAAAATAACGTATTATCTAAAAAGTAATGTCATATTTTTTAAATTTTTTTCCTTTTTCTTCTTTATACGAAAAACAATGTGTTAGGGACCTTAGGGTGCTTTCCACCAAATTGAATGTGATTAAATAATGAAATAAAGGAAGTGGAGATGGATGGCCAAATCCATCACCAACATTATGTTGAGTGGACTCCCACCTGGCCACCAACCTTGGACAGCTTTAGTTCTTGCTACTTGGCACTAATTCTTAAGAGATCACGCTATAAATAATTGATGGATAAATTAAAGAAAGAACTTTAATGTGTTTCGCTAAGAGATTCTTATATATAAAAATGACACGACAGATTAGAACGAGGAGTAGACAAGACTAACTCGGCTTGTTGGTTGGTTTTTCCCCTAGATGTAGTATTGAATCAAATTGAATGCAAAAAAATGATTTTAATGTAGATGACTAACTTGATTGAGAGAAAGAATTAGTTTATAGTTGCGCTGTTGTAACTGATGCAGTTGCACCATTTCATGGCTCGGTTGGTAAGGTGTGTTGTTCATACGACTTAAAAAAGAAATAGGTCTTATTTATTAAATTGATCGATATTTTTATATGTATTTTGTACTACAATATATGTTTAAGCCCTTTTTTCCATGTGTAGGGGTGTGCCAATTTGATGGGACAAGGGACAAAGAGAAGCCTAATGTGAGGCAAAATCTAGTATCCTCTTACAATGCTGTATTGGCCCCAAAGGTGAAGGCAGCCTGCTTGGGTAACACAAGTGTGGCACTAAAAGAGATGGTGATTGTCGGAAAACACAACACTTGTGATTACAATCAGAGTTTTGTGACTTGTTTGTCGACGTGGTTTGATCAATTTATCATTCTTCTTCAACGAAACATGAAAGAGAGAAAGCATGAAACATTTAACTCTCTGAGAATTTTTCAAGTGATCGCAGCCTCATTGTTAGCCGGTTTCATGTGGTGGCACTCTGATTATCGGGATATTCAGGATCGTTTAGGGCTTCTTTTCTTTATTTCTATCTTCTGGGGTGTTTTACCATCTTTCAACGCTTCATTTGCATTTCCTCAAGAGCGAGCTATTTTCGTTAAGGAAAGAGCTTCGGGAATGTATACTCTATCGTCCTATTTCATGGCCCGTATTATGGGGGACCTACCCATGGAGATGATTCTCCCCACATTATTCCTCGCAATAGTTTATTGGATGACTGGGCTAAAACCCGATTTGTGCGCCTTTTTGCTAACTCTAATGGTGCTGCTCGGTTATGTACTTGTATCTCAAGGACTCGGCCTTGCTCTCGGTGCATGGATCATGGATGCCAAGCAAGCGTCAACTGTGGTAACTGTCACAATGCTAGCATTTGTTTTAACAGGAGGATTCTACGTGCACAAGGTACCGGCTTTTATATCATGGTTAAAGTATGTTTCGACCACATTTTATAGCTACCAGCTTCTGATCAACGTCCAATATGGAGACGGGACACAAATTTCCTCGTTGCTAGGGTGCTCTACCAATGATGGTCAAAAGAGAGCCATCTGCAAATTTGTCAACCAAGACATTGTAGGACAAATGAATCCAGCAATGACTGTTGGCATTTTGCTCATCATGTTTGTAGGATATAGACTATTGGCATACATAGCATTGTGGCGCATCAGAGCTTGAAATAATCGAGTCGGGATGTTGAATCGTGCTCTGCTAAGGCTTTGGATAACCAAATATACAAATCGATGATTGATTGATTTGTTGTTGTTGTTGTTGTACTGATACAGCTACTGAATTTGCTCTAACTTTATCACGTAATCAGGATGAGTAGGTTGAAAATGACTGAATGTGCAGAATAATTAGAGGCTAAATTCTGAATGTTCTTACTTGCAAATTGCAAGACTTGTAAGCATGTGATCGTTCATAAGAACTCATAAAAAATGAGGTTTCTTAATAGAAATTGAACTGCTGCTTTTGGTGGATTTAAATCAATTACTCCAGGTAGAAGAACCCATGAGAAATACGCTCAAGTGCACGCATTTTTAACACAGGCGTGCAATATTTTCCACCACTTGCTCAAATAATTACTGGAAGATCCAACACAGTTAAATCTTTAATGAGATGAAAAATTTTGCAGACTCACCTGGACACTTTCTAACCTTGAGCTGGTATTCAACTTCAGAAATATTTGGAAGGGAGAGGGAGTGGAGTGGAGTGGGGTGGGGTGGAGGATAATGCAAAATCATTGTTATGGAAGAAGTAAAAATTTCGAATATTTTAAGGATGACAGGATCATTGTCAATGGAAAAACTAGTAAGAATCCAAATGTCGACAATGTGAAATGGCATCACACTAAAATTTTGATTGATCCTCAGCAAACGCTAACAAAAAGTTCAAAATTGAAGACTTTAGTTCTCTGGACTCAATACTATTTTTTGTTTCGAAAACACCCTTCATTATATGAGTGTACATTCTTTCCAGCTGCGGAATGCCATAATCTGTTGTACGCTCCACAAGTAGCTGCTTGATGGAGTCGACTTTACTCGAAATCTCTCCATCAGACATGGTAACATCTTGGGATGTGTAACCACTATTATAATCAGGACTTTGATGCTGTTGGCCATCATTATGCGAGCTTTCCAGCGGCTGATGCTTTAAGCCATCTGCTTCGGGATCTTCAGATGACTTTGGTGGCACTGAATCCTGAGACTGTAATACCTCTTCTGCTGCCAGAGCAGACATTCAAAGAAGGTTTATATCACCAGCTTATGGAGGAATTTTATCATTATAAACATGAGAACGAGTTCTTAAGAAATATAATTAGCAATAAAAGCATGGTTCTAGTTTCATTTTTCCCACGCTTGATTCTCTATGGTTATGGACGTCTTGGATTGGAGTAAGAGAGTGAATGACTAAGTTTCATTACTATTGAGACCCCTAAACTACACATATGCTCGAGAGATAACTGTCACTCATAAGGGACATACGGATTCTCAAGAGGGAGCCATGCAGGTGTTATCAATAATGTATAAAAGAGAGGTCATTTCACAATTCTCAGGTTAAAGGAAAATTTAATACTTGTAAGGTCTTGAGAGGTACTGTTGAGCCCCCTATATCAAGTATGAATTGCTTCAAACTGCAACGAAAGGTCCTTGGGGACTCGAATTCTAAAAATATGACATTAATGCAAATCAGGAACTTCAAATACACCAAGTATATCAATGGTATTGCTACTAGAGTGAGAGATCATGCGTGCCTTTCGATCTCTTATCAAACCCAGTGAATTCAGCATCTGCCTACTTCAGACCCACAGATATTTAAAAAGGACAATTTTGAAGCCTAGATGTCGGCAAGACTCAGACCTATACATGCTATTTGTTAATTCTCCATGGACAAATTTCAGAGAATTCTACAGCATCTAAAATCTCTATCAGTTACAATATTTCTACATAATTGTTGCCCGTAATTTTCTTCAGATTAATTGTCTTCTAAAAGATTACCTTTCTCCTTTCTAATATTTTGGTTGAATAATTTAATCCTCCTGTACTGTACTGTACTGTACTGTACTGTCCTATCCTATTCATGGATAATGTCAAAAGGTGCTTTAGATTTATTAGCAGAAAATTTGATGGAATTCAGACATGTTTTATTGGGTTGAAAGTATAGGTATCGTTATTTTTCTCAATTTGGGACATGATTCATAGTTTGCAACAAAAAAAACTGCCCTTTTTTTTTTTTTTTTT
>CADEPD010002744.1:0-15563 GCA_902829195.1 Fraxinus dipetala | reverse complement strand
GGAACTGAATCTTGGACCTACACGTTTTAACAAGTTATTGTTGATATAGTTGTGCGTCCTCCTCACATATTGTTACTTTTAATATTGAAATTTAAGGATAATAGTCGAATTGAACTCTTATACCAATTAAAGGGTGCATTTGAATAGCCCAAACAATTTTAGAGACAAGTGAAGAAAGCATCAAGTAATCAACAAATTCACTACCCAAGCGAGAACAATTGAACATAGAACAAAGAGGGTTGGCGTATTCGCACTAGTCGTCGTGTTGAGTACATTGACAAATCTCTTGTGCAGTTCCGGTGAACAACAGAACCTTTTTCTTTTGCGGTGCCGGATGTTTTACGCTACCATTACCACATTTCCCTTTCAAACTCAAATCATAGTACCCCATTTCACCCACATGACTTGACAGTGATAAACCTTGACCTGATGCAAGCCTTCTTTTCCTTCATTTCTCCACTAAATGGTTTTTTGAATGTCAAAAATGTTGGGAAAAAACAGCCAAAGCTGCAAGGGTACGTCAATTTGCATGTAGATTGCACGTCAAATTCTATATATAGATTCAACATAAAAAAATCTGCATCATTGCCATGGAATAGTTCATATATTCGAGGTTTACCAACATGAAAAGTATTTAATCGCATAATAACATAATATTAAATCCAATAGTAACTTTTTAGTACACACGTTCTTTTACATTTTTGAGCATGTCTAGTCGTAAAAATACCCGGTCTTCTTAATGTTCTGTCTCAACAAAATTACAAATTGTGCTAGCATATGACGATGGATCAATATCCATGGTCCTTGTGTGCGTGTTTGCTCGTAGGAAGTACATAGTCCGGTTAATTTTCTCTTAGAAGAATTAGTGTGGGGTGTTTTTTAGAATTTCCGAGAAGAAAATATATTGATGGGTGGTGTACACAAAATGGACAGAAACTTATGTAATGTTACATAGTATTTAAGAATACTACCATATTATTACAATAATTTATCATTAAAAATTGTCAAGAGTAAAATATTACTCAATTTGAAATTATTATCAGTGAATTATAATTCCATAGTTTTGATGTCCTATAATGGTGGCTTTAAATCTTTCTTCAACATGGCGAGACAAAAAATAAAAAAAAATCAATTAGAGTGCCGTGGAAAAACACTTGAAGTTGTCGAAAGTAACGTGTACTCGTATGATTAGATGAAGACATGGAAACATCGAATACTTGTGTACATGTGATAATTGCTAGATGCGATAGTGTATTTGAGTAATTTTAATTGAAATAATTCTACTTGTACATAAGGAGTTACGAAAGTTTTGCTGAGACATCAAAAAGAGAGTGAAAACGTTTTTTCTTTTTTAAAAAAAAAAAAATTGGTTAAAGAAATTTTGATTCAATTATATCTAACCACATCATGTGTATATAAATTGTGATGTACATATAGCACATCCGTTTTAATTGAGAGGTACTTAAACTACAATGGTACAAATATCGTGATTAAGACGACTGCGGCGAAATACTATTGGTGGAACATAGGATTAAGGGGTCTTAATATTGGATTAATGTGAAAAAGAAAAGATTCTTAAACAAGTCTTTAGAAGCTGACATACTAAGCAAAAATAGGCGCTACCATTATTTTAGCAACTTGCCTAATCATTTTTTTGGTTTTTATAATTAGGACATGGAGTAATTATTACTGACCTTAATAAATTAATAATATTGATAAGGACTTAGGTTTTTCTAATTCATTTATACCATATTATTCTCCTTACGTCTTTCTATCTTTTCTGTTCCTTTTCCTCCTGTGATTGCTTTCTCTTCCCTTTCATTCTCTGTGTGTTCGACTTCTGCACTTAGTCAATGTTTGGTTCTCATTTTTTAAAATTCATTTATTCTCAAACTCATTTTTAATCACACATTTTATAACTTTTATAAACTTTTTAACTATACATTATTAAAAATTACTAAAAACCTGATTTTTATCAAAACAAAATATAGGGGATTAATATACTCCGTGAGTTTTTTTTATTCGGTGGTTTTTCCTCACAAATTTGCCGTTGGGCCCCAAAATCATATCGTAATTACATTTTAGTTAAGAAATAATTGTTGAGAATGTGTAATTTTGAGTGATAAATTACTTATTGGAAACATGCATGTATTGTATATGGGTGTATTTGAACCACATTGATTAATAGATTGATGGAGAATGTGTGGTTGAAAAAGAAGAAAAAATTACTGATGTAATGAAAAATATTATTTTATTGAAAAATGTGTGGTTGAAAATGAGTAAAAGAATAAGAATGAAAAAAATAATATGTACCAAACAGGGACATAATGTGATTCTACGTTTCTTATCATCGTTCCACTTTTTAAAGTAATAGGGTCCATAGGGATAACAAAATGGTCACTCTAGAATCATCGAGAGTATAAGCAAAGCTAAGTTCATTTGATTGGTGCTAAACTAGTTCTATAATGTGAAAATTGCAGTCGTGGGCTTCAACTTTGGTGACATTAACACTTTAGTCTCCAGCTTTTTTGGCATTTTAGTACTCCAACAATGAATAAAACTTGAACAAAAATTGTCTTATGACAACATGAATGAGGGTCTTCTTTTGATCTCTCAATTAAACTATTTGGTAATTCAATTTTAATCAATCTTTTTTTAATATGCAAATTAAAAAAAAAAAACTTATTTTTCTCTCTAAGAATCTTAATTTATAAATGAGTTCGTCAATAGATGTGGTTTTCGAATTTCTACATTAGTCATTCGCCAAAGTTATAGAGCTTTTGAAAAGAGAGAGAAGGAAAATTCGAGAGCAACATATTAAATTCTTGATTGATCCTCATTTTTTAATATTTATTTCTATTCAAACTATTTTTTCAACAATTATTCTTTCAATAAAATAATTTTACATTGATCCATAACATTTTTCCACTTTTTAACCAAATATTCTCCAAAGAATTATCTTCATAAAGTTTATTCTAAATAAAATCTATACCCAATAGGGGCTATATATATATATATATCGGTAAATTTAACTCATACATTTAAATGAATATTTATTCAATATTTTTATCATTTATAACATTTAGCACTCGTTTGACAACTATTAAAACAACATTCTTTCTTTTCTCAAATTTATTTTCAATCACATTCTCACAATAAAATATTTTACACGTAAAATTCAAAAAAAATTTCCTACTTTTTAACCACACATTATCTAAAAACTCATTATTTCAAAATTCATTTTCCCAAAAAAAACTAATTTTAATGATTGTCAAACATAGACTTAGTTGGTCACCTATTCAGTCATGCACAATGTGTTGTGCTGTTATATCAAAACGTTCTCTAAGCAAAGTTGACAAAATTCTGGACAATATATAATTTATAGTCAGTTGACAAGGAAATATGGGTTTTCTATGAACAAAAATTCCATCAACTTTGTCGAGTTTGCCGAAAATGCTTAAATGGTTCAAAATTCATGGAAAAGGAAGATAGAGAATTTTGCAAGACTTTTGAAGAGAAAACAATATCATTGGAATAATTGACAATAGAAATTAAAAAATTAAGACATTATACACACAATGTAAAGTAATTGGCGCATTTTATTTCTTTTATCTCAAAGTGATCTCTCCAAGGAACTTCCTCTTCATCTATACGTATTACGACATAGCAGTTATACCATGCTATCTTTTTAGTTTCACTTTCTTTTAGGGATGGACATTTTAATTGGAATAGAAGGTTTTGATTTGATTATAGAAAAACAGAAATCGAAATTCAAAATCGATCGAGTTTCAAACGATTCTTGGTTCTTGAAACTGATATCATATGAAAATGCTAGATAGAATTGAAGAGAGGAAACAATGTACGCCCTGTTTGGGTCCCATTTAAATTAATTTTAGGAAAAATATATTTTGAAATAGTGATTTTATTGAAAAATATATAATTGAAAAAAAAATGTATTAAAATTAAAATGGAGGCCAAATCGGGCTACATATTCTTGCTGGTAAAAATTAAAATTTAGACTTTAATCTAAATCAAAGTTAGTAATTAATTTTAACTATATATTTTATAGGATTCGCAACTTTTCAACTACACATTTTATCAATTTTTATCAAAATTAACTAAAAATCTGATTTTGGTGCTTGTTTGATAGAATTTATTTGGAAATAATGAATTATAGAATATTATTTTTTGGAAAATACGTGGTTAAAAAGTAAGAAAATTTTATTGATTTATGTGTATAATATTTTATTGTATGAATGTGTGATTGTGAAATAATACTGTAGTAAACAATTTAATTTTGGAGAATTTACAAAAATAGCTAATTCTATGTACGTCAATTAAAAAAAATGTCTAATTTTGATAACTCTTGTAAAAATGGTCAAATGTAGCACTAAATTGTCTATTATACCTTTAATAAAAATGAAGCAATTTTTTTCAATTTATAACGAAATAAATTCGAGAAGAAGAAATAACATACATGAAAAGCTATATTAAAAATAACGTTCTCGATATTTTAAATGTTGTTATAGATATTTGAACCCTATTTATTTGGTAATTCATTTATTTAGAATGAAATTTCATTCCAAATAAGAGAATTCTCTACATTTCATAAAGTTTTTGACATTTAAAATATATTTCTCGATACTTTATACCTATGTCAATGAGAAATATAGTATTTATTATGATTTAATATGTGTACTTTTGAAATAAGTAGGGTATATTATGTGTCAAAGTTTTATTGGACAACAAAAGATTCAATTGTATGCATATTTGGTCTTTAGTGTGAAATTATAAATTATTAACAATGATATTTTGGTCTAAAATATTGCAAAATGGATATTGAACAAAATTTGGACATTTTTACGAATGACCATATAAAAGTGGACATTTCTTATAATTTCTTTTTTTATTTTTTAAGAAATGTCAAACATGGCCTTAATCTCCACCAAACATGATTGAGAAGGCACTTGAAATATTGTACTTTCATAGGCAGACATGCTGCTCTACCTACGTGGTCCGACCTCTGAAATGGGAACATGTCAGTTCATCGATCCCTTTCATAGTTGTTTTGCATTTCTGTATTTCTTTTGCTTTTCAATTTTTTTTTAATTATTATTATTATTTTCCTTTTGCCCAAAAAAAATGTGCGTATAATAAAGAATTCACTTGTTTTGCCTTACACTCCAATGGACTAGTCAATTTTTAAAATTTTTCTCCCTATTTTTTCATTTTGAGGGAGACGAAGGATTAAAAAATTGGTGTATTTTCATAATTATTTTATATTGAATATCGTTGAATATGTACTTCTACTAAAGAAATAGTTCGCGCATGTATTCTTGGATAAATTTATTTGACTACAAATCTTCCTTAAACTTCGTTTATTCATGATTATTTGACAATATAATTCATGTATTAATTTCATTAATGGAATAAAATTTTGATAAAGAAGAAAGAAACTTTTCTCATCTATTATATTTGAAATGTTTAAAAAAAGGAAAATAAAATGCAAAATTGCACATTTCCCCAACTCGTACATAATTAATCCAAGCTTAAAAATGCTATTACGGTCTCCGATGTTTAACATATTTGTAGAATTGGTCCTTTATCACAGTTTCTATTTGTGTACACCATGTGAATGACATGTGTCAACATCATCACAAACATATTTGTAGAATGAATTAAGCCCCTTGTACACCAAGTTTGACAACTTGGTGTACATTCCCCTCACAATAAAAGGGGGCCCGTCCTCTATTGTCAAGAGGGTGTCATGCTTGATGTAAACCTTTGAGTGTACATCAAGCATGTTTGATTAAGTTAATATTCAATTAAGACCCGGCAACAAAAGCTATATAGCCTTTCAAATATTTTTGATTAAACGTTTTCTTAAAGTTTTCACATTTTGTTAGAAAACAAAAAGAATTTTGGAAACCTTCATGAATGTTTGGTACCTTCACTAGCGCTTAGAGATTTTTCTTTAATTAAACAAAAAAATCTGTTTCTTTTTATTTCATTAAAATGTCTTCAATATTTTTTTCTTTTTCTTACTAAATCGTCTCCAAAAAATATTTAGCCAACCATAAAAGTCCATATCTAGCGAACCCAAATTCAAAATGCAATGAACAGTTTTTCAACATCGATCTTTTTCTTTTTCAATAGCATATATTTCTTAAATCGTATATTAATAATTGTTTTATTTTTTGTTTTTGTGCATCCTAAGTCCTAAGACAAGATTTTGTATCCAGTACGCGCATTACATTTTAGAACATCATCATGTTTTTAAAAATCACCGATGATGATGGCCATTGGTCACAAATAACATTATTTTACATTTTATCTTGCACTAAGCCTCCATTTAGAAAATATATAAATGATTTATGAAGAGGAATTTTAGTGGATGTATAGATAATATCATAGTAATAATAAATGTGTATTTGAAATTAGTGTTTGATTGTAATTTGAACTGAATTTATAAATTATTTCTTATGTACATATACTTTAATAGTGCATCTCTCCGGCATTCATTTCTCAAGAAAGAAGCATTATCCTCTGTTTTTTTTTTTGTTGGAAAAATATTGTTTTAAATAGTGAATTTTTGGAAAATGTGTGGTTAAAAATTAAGAAAAAGTTTTGGATTTACGTATAAAATATTTTATTATATGAATGTATGGTTGAATATCAATATGTAAAAAAAAAAATGTTCTGAAAGAGTGGAAGACAAACATGGGCTTAATTGACTCTCATTTCCCCATAATTGCTGTTAGCCTCTCTCTTTCTCTACTTTCATTTTTTTCATCATTTTCCTCTGAGAGAGACATGCAGAGAGAATCAAATGGAAAAATATATATTAATTTGAAGAGTAATGCTACGCATGTGATTTGATATATTAATATGTTAAATTTTTATTTATTCATGTATCAAATCACAAACTGTCACATATGTATACCACGTAATATTCTTTACCATGAGTAGCATTATTCTAATTTGAATATTGGCTGGTTTATGAACACGATTAACACCCAAACACACAAAAAGCAAAGGGGCTATGTGGGTTTTGTGACACGTAGCATGTGACGTGTTAACCATTGGCTTCTCAAAATAAAATAAATAGGGGTGAAAGCAAGAGCTCTCAATTCGATCTCCATTACATTTCCCTCCTCACATTTTCCTTTCCCTTATCATTTTCCTTCTTAACAATGGCTGCACAAACTCCCAATGGAGAACCATCCAATAACTCTTCTTGGGATTCCAATTCTATATTGTCCTCTTCTTATCCAATTACCCTTAAGGTAAACATTTTACATACATACACAAACTTATATATCTATTATGCATGTATAAATCAACGATCAAATGTTCACAAAGTCGGCAGTATAGTACTGGTCTACTGGATAATATTAATAAATAAAATCTCATTAATTAGGATGTTTTGAGTTTTGTAAAGTGGGCTTGATACTATTCCAAGAAGTGAAAAAATTATGGACGATTTTTTCTTGTTGTCGTAGATTATACGGTTGAGTCTAGTCTAGTCGAGTCGAGTAACATGCATTGAGGATCTAGCACAACTAATGTATGTATGGTTTTCTTGGGTGGTTTCATGCAGTTCATCGAAGTAAGCTACAGAGTACAACTGGAGAATAGCAATGAATTTAGAACAACCAGCCTGAGAAAGATGATTACAAGTGAACCCACATCATCATCTGATGTTGAGAATCAGACGGCCAGGATTAATCAAGAACGAAAAATCCTAAATGGGATCACGGGCATGGTGTCTCCAGGACAAATCCTGGCCGTCCTTGGCCCTTCCGGCAGCGGAAAATCAACGCTTCTTAATGCCCTCGCCGGCCGGCTCCACCATGGACACGGCCTCACCGGTTCAATCCTTGCCAACAACAAGAAATTAACCAAGTCGACCCGAAAAAGAATCGGGTTCGTCACTCAAGAAGATGTCCTGTTACCGCACTTAACAGTTCGTGAAACCCTAATTTTCTGCTCTCTGTTAAGGCTACCAGCTTCTCTCTCTAGAAATGAGAAAATTTCCATGGCGGAATCGGTGATTCGCGAACTGGGTTTGGCTAAATGTAAGGATACAATTATTGGGAACAGTTTTATTCGAGGAATTTCAGGTGGTGAAAGAAAGAGAGTAAGCATAGCACATGAAATGCTGATAAACCCTAGTTTGTTAATTCTTGACGAGCCGACGTCGGGATTGGATTCCACGGCGGCGTTCCGGATGATGACGACGCTGGGGTCACTGGCAGAGAAGGGGAAAACGATAGTTACCTCGGTGCATCAGCCGTCGAGCCGAGTTTACCAGTCGTTTGACTCGGTGGTGGTTTTGTCCGAAGGGAGGTGTATATATTTTGGTAAAGGCAATGAGGCCATGAATTATTTTGAATCTGTTGGGTTCTGCCCTAGTTTTCCCATGAATCCAGCCGATTTCTTGCTTGATCTGGCAAACGGTACGTCCCTATTCTGTCTCGTACAATTAGTAGGTTGAATTCGATAAGACTATATATATATTCCGCGTCTCGAACATACATTGAATGTGTCATGACGTTGGGTGACATATATAGTAGGTCAACACCTGATTTGTTGTTGAGACATGTACATGCATTTTGGTTAGAATGCTCGACATATGTCTGAGATGATAGTAATTTGAGTTCAACGTATTGAACATATCCGATAGGAAGCGTGTGATTAAAGTACTATTCTCTGTATTAAAAGAACGTAGGGCAGGGAAGTTGACTTTAATTAATGAGGTCTTTTATGTGAATAGAAACCGTTAAATTAACTCATAAAAGGCACAACAAACCCAAGAGCTTTTAGTTAAAGAAGTAAAATTTTAGGTACCGTACATTAATGTTACTAGTTTTCTTCGCCATGTTACGACACTTTAGGTTAGCCGAACAGGCTATATATGCTCCAAAATAAAATGGTCGATCATTTGTAGAGTTGTGAAGTTGAACCCAACTTGTTAGATGCGTTTGATTCTACATGTCAAAAGTTACAAGTCGTACTGAACATTAATTTTGCACATTCATTAACCTTGCAAATGACTTTGATCGAGACATCTAGTTAAGGCATCCCATTGGTCCACCTCTGCCAATGGTAGTGGTGGAGTGGCAACGGCCACGGTGGTGGATGGCGGTGGAGATTTCTTTATGATATGGTGAGATGGAAAGGTGGAGACTTTGGACAAAAGTGATTTGATACGTATTGGCTTTTGCATCTTGAGGTTACAGTGCTTAGGAATGTAACTTTCATGTACACCACGTGGCTAATAGCTAGTGACCCTCTGTCTTTTGTTAGCTTTTTTGCTTTTGCACTTGATGTCTTGAGCCAATAGTTTTATCAAATTCTTTTATGCTCCTTATTATTTTTTGTTATATAGTCACTAGATAAGACTAGATGTAACAGTAGATGAAAATAAAGCACTTAACAAAGTTTGTTGACGAGTTGTCATGAGTGCTATCGGGTTGGACAAGCAAACAACTCGAACACGTTCGATTTAACTAATGAAGATATTAACTCTTTCGGGAATCAGTAATGCGTAAACCATGTTAAATCAAGATCAATCAATATCCAAACGGTCACCCTTAGGCTTACTGTATCTAGTGCATTAGGAATTGATTATTGGCAAGTTATATTGAATAATACTAAACGGACTAAGGAAGAAAGAACAAGTTGAAACTCATTCTTTTTAAAATTTGATTGATTGGTCGATTCAACCATAAAAAAAGCAAGGAATCGGTCGATTACAAGTCAAAAACTAAAATGTTTTGAACCCATCAAAATAATTTAAGAACCAGCCAATTTGCAACCCAATCCCCCAAAGTCAGCTGGTTTATACCAAAATTCTACTTTATTTATTTATCTTGTTTTGCGTACTATCAGTCCGACCTAATTCGACGCATCGATCCTTTATCTTTTTAGGGTTCTGGCGAGTAATTTTTAAAAGACTACTAATTTTTTATATATTTTCATGCCCATTCTATTTAATTCAATGAACCAAACATTTTGAATTGAAGTAATTTTTTTTAAAAGAATATTGCGAGCGTAATCATTAATTTTAGAATAAAAGGCAAAAATAAAATATGTTAAGATTAGGTGTCAAATCTAAAATAAAACCATCCTTAGATTCGATCTTCTTTAATTAATGAGTGATAGTCATTACTGATTAGAGATATAGATCTTTCATCGTTGGATCCTAATTGCGTTGAAATCAATAATTTAAGATTTGCAGCTAATCATCTTCAAGTATCTTGTCCATCCATGGAAATTAAGACCCTTGTATTCTTCCTATTTTTATTTATAAGAGAATATATAACATGGAATCAACTCAATTATTAGATTATTAATCTATAATCAAAATTTTCTTCTCTCTCTCTCTCTCTCTAGAAAGAGTTCTTTCCCGTTTTGATCTATTAATTCTTTTATTCGACTGTAGAAGTCAAAAAGAAAAGTGAGTTCTCAATCTAATTAACTATTTTCGTTGAATAATTACTTATTTCATATTTGACTGCTAGCCCATTTTACTTAGCTTTTCATCGCTCTTTACCTAACAAAGGTCTTTTAACTATTTGAATATATTATCGTTGAAATGAGTGACACGTGACTCCATATTTTTGTGTTAAGACCATTCAAATAAGTTGCCTTTCTATCCTTTTCTTCAAGATTAGAATGGTGGGACATGTCACTAAACCAAATTTTATTGCAAAATAATGATAGAATATAATAGTTGGTGGGCATGACCATTTGAATTAGTTGAATATTAAAATAGGCTTTGCACCCTTAATTTGTTGTTGGACAACAAAATGATTATAACATTGGATTAAGGAAAATATGACAACATTCCTGACGTAAGATAGCATATAAAATTGGGACTAATTAATCGTGGTGCTATATATTATCTTATTTATTTTTTGCTGATTAGACACTATTCTCCTTTTTTTTTTTAGTTTTTCCCTCGTTCTTGATAATTATTAAATAAATATTTGATTTAGTTAGAGGAGTAGATTGCTAAACCTCTCAGTCTGTCCGGACAAAATTGAAAAAACATAGAAAAATGTGATCCGTATGTTGGCCTGATATATCGAAAATATAAGATGAGTTGGCTCCATTACAATCCACTTTACATCTCTAGACACGGTTGAAACTTCTAATTGAGTAGCACTTGTCGCACTTTAATATCTTGAAAAACATATTATCTAAAAATCTATTTCATACTTTATTTCTTTTCTTTTCTTTTATTTATACGAAAAACATTTTTGGTTTTAAATTGGACAATGTGTTAAAGACCATTCCACTATATATTGTATGTAATTAAATAACGAAATGAAGGAAGTGGAGATGGTGGCCCAAATCCATCACCAACATTATGTTGAGTGGACTCCCACCTCATCACCAACATTGGACAACTTTAATTCTTGCTACTTAGCAATAATTATCGAAAGATTATGTTATAAATAATTGATGGATAAATTAAAAAAAAAACGACTAATGTGTTCGGCTAAGGAGACTCTTATAGTAAAATAAACAATGGTGTGATATTAGTAAAACGTGTTAGAACTAGGGAGTAGACCAAGTCTATAACTTGGCTTGTTGTGGTTAGTTCGGGTTTTGGTGTAGATGTAGTGATGAATCAAATTGAATGAAAAACATGATTAATGTAATCAACTCTGAATCTATTGAGAATAAGAATTAATTTATTGTTAAGTTGTTGTAATTGATGCAGTCGTATACCATTGCGTGGCTCGCTTGGTAAGGCGTGTTATTTATTATTAGATAGTACGAAGGATAGAAGAGATAAAAATTAAAATTGTTTATTATACTGTTCATTATTTTTGTAAGAACTTTTGTACCCAATATGCTGATTAAACCCTTTTCCATGGGTAGGGGTGTGCCAACTTGATGGGATAAGGGACAAAGAGAAGCCTAATGTGAGGCAAAACCTAGTATCCTCTTATAATGGTGTGTTGGCCCCAAAGGTGAAGGCAGCCTGCTTGGATTCCACAAGTACGGTAACAAAAGAGATGGTGATTGTGGGAAAACACACTTGTGATTACAAACAAAGTTTTTCGACGTGGTTTGACCAGTTTATTATTCTCCTCCAACGAAACATGAAAGAGAAAAAGCACGAAACATTTAACCCTCTAGGAGTTTTTCAAGTGATCGCGGCCTCATTATTAGCTGGTTTCATGTGGTGGCACTCTAATTATCGGGATATTCAGGATCGTTTAGGGCTTCTTTTCTTCATTTCTATATTCTGGGGTGTTTTTCCGTCTTTCGGTGCAGTGTTTGCATTTCCTCAAGAGCGAGCCATTTTCGTCAAGGAAAGAGCTTCGGGTATGTATACACTATTGTCTTATTTCCTGGCCCGTATTACGGGAGACCTACCGATGGAGATGATTCTCCCCATATTATTCCTTGCAATAGTGTATTGGATGACCGGGCTAAAACCCGAGCTGTGCGCATTTGTGCTAACCCTAATTGTGCTGCTCGGTCATGTGCTTGTATCTCAAGGGCTCGGCCTTGCTCTCGGTGCATTGATCATGGATGCGAAGAAGGCATCGACTGTTGTAACAGTCACAATGCTAGCATTTGTTTTAACAGGAGGATTCTACGTGCACAAGGTACCAGCCTTCATGTCATGGTTTAAGTATATTTCGACCATATTTTATAGCTATCGGCTTCTAATCTACGTCCAATATGGAGATGGGAAACAAATTTCCTCATTGCTTGGTTGCTCTATCATTGACGGCCGAGAAAAACCAAGCTGTAAATTTGTTAGCCAAGACATCGTAGGACAAATGCATCCAGCAACGAGTGTTGGCATTTTGCTCATGATGTTTGTAGGATATCGAGTATTGGCCTACATTGCGTTGTGGCGCATCAGAGCTTGAAAAATTTGTGTTGGGATGTTGAATCATGCTCTCCTACGGCTTTGGATAACCAGAAAAGCAAACCGATGATTGATCGATTTGTTGATTTGTTGTTGTACTAATACGGCTATTGGTTTTGCGCTAACTTCATCGCTTAATCAGGATGAAAGTAGGTTGAAAATGAAATGTGCAGAAATATTAAGAGGCTAGATCCTCAAGTGTTTTTTACTTGCAATTGCAAGAGTTGCAAGCATGTAATTTCATTTACAAGTATGTAAAGAAAAATGAGGGTTTTCCTCCTCTTAATAGAAATTGAACTGCATAATAAATACTACAAACTTAAGTTATATGCAAGGATTTCCAGATTGCCATTAAATCTCAAGCTGCTTTCGGTAGATTCAAATCAACTGTTCCAAGGTAGAAGAACCCACGAGAAATACGTTCGTGTGTGCAAATACATACACTGCAGGCTGTTTTAACACAAGTATGCACATTTTTTACACAGATTACTCGATGAACAACAATAGAATAAGGTACAATTCTATAAATTTAGCGGGTTACACGAACATTTTCCACCTCTTGGCTTGAATCATAATCACTACAGAAGATGCAACGCCGTTGAATCTTTAACAGTTGGTTTTTATAGATTCACCCGTACACCTTCTAACTTTAAGCCGGTATTTCAACTTACAAAATATAATACATTCAATATTTAGGGGAGAGAGCGAGGGGGCAATGAACAATCAGTGTTACGGAAGGAGAACAATGTCTGATATTTCAAGTATGATAGGATCAAATTTCAATGGAAAAATTAGTAAGAAGCAAAATGTCAACAAAGTGAAATGGCATCACACTAAAATTTTGATTGAACCTCTGCAAACCCTAACAAGAAGTTCAAAATTGAAGATTTAAGATCTTTGGACTCGATAATATTTTTCGTTTCAAAAACACCTTTCATTATACGAGTGTGCACTCTTTCCAGCTGCGGAATGGCATAATCTGTTGTACACTCCAAAAAAATCTGCTTGATAGTGTCGACTTTACTCAAAATCTCTCCATCAGACATGGTAACATCTTGGGATATGCAGCCAGTATTACAATCAGGACTTAGATGCTGTTGGTCATCAGTATGTGAGCTTTCAAGCATCTGATGATTCACGCCATCTGCCTCAGGATCTTGAGACAACTTTGGTGGCACGAATCCTGAGACTGTCATACCTCTTCTGCTGCCAAAGCAGACACTCAAAAGAAGGTTCAAATCACCAGCATATGGACGAATTATTATAAACATGACAATGAGTTCTTAAGAAATATAATTAACAATAAAAGCATTGTTTCTAGTTTCGTTTTTGCCAAGCTTGGTTCTCTCTGTTATGGTCATCTTCAATTGGATGGGGACAATATTTGTCATCCATTAATTTTGAGACCCCTAACTTGCACCTATGCTCGAGAGATAACTGTCACACATAGGGGACATATGGATTCTCAAGAGGAAGCCTTGCTGGTGTCAACAATAACGTACACGAGAGACAAGTCATTTCACAATTCACAGGTTAAAGGGTAATTTAATACTTGTAAGGTCTTGAAAAGTACTGCTGTGCCCTGTATATCAAGTATGAATGGCTGCCAATGCAAAGAAAAATACTCGAGGACTCGAATTTTTAAATTTGGCATTAATGCAAATCAGGAAAATCAAATACACAAAGTTTATATGCTAGAGTCAAATATCGTGTGTGCATTATGATCCCTTATCAAACCCAGTTATTCAGCATCAGCCTGCCTACTTCAGACTACTTCTGACCACAGATATTTAAAAAAGACAATTTTAAAGCCTATATGTTGGCGAGACTCATATCTATATGCTAATTGTTAATTCTAATAGGTCTGCGAACAAATTTCTACAATTTTTAAAATCTCTATTAATTACAGTATTTCTTCACATCTGTAGCCCAAAATTTGCGTTAGATTTTTTGTCTTCTAAAATATTACCTTTCTCCTTTCTATTATTTTGGTTGAAAATTTCAATCCTATTGCACTGTTCTATCCAACCCATAGATAATGCCAAGGGGTGTTTTAGATTTATTAGCACAAAACTTGTGGAATTCAGACATGTTTTATAGGGTGGGAAGTATAGTTATTAGACTCGAGTTGGACATTGACCTGATTAAGTTACCGGGTCACTGCTTCAACCGGTGCGTAAGTGATGAGACTGGTTGGTCATACATAGAATCTTTAAAAAATATTAATTAAAATCGTAAATCATCTACATTTTAGTTATTATAAGAAATAAAATAAGCATACTCATCATACCAGGATTGAACATTGACCCGACCAAGTTATTGGGTCACTGGTTCAACCAATGGTTGGACTGGTCAGTTAATGTTTATACATAAATTTTTAAAAATTATTGATTAAATTCTCGAATTATCTGCATTTTAGTTATTATTTGAAATAAAATTCAAGTTTTAAAAGCTTACTGTTTGATCATAACAATAATAATTTTTTAAATGTGCTATATCATGTAGAGCATGTTTGAACCCCATTTTTGGTATAAATTACATTTTGGAATAGTAGATTGATGGAGAATGTGTGGTTAAAAAATAAGGAAAAGTTTTGGGTTTGCCTGTAATATTATTTTATTGAAGAATGTGTGGTTGAAAAGAAGAGAGCGGAAAACATATT
>CADEPD010002709.1:0-10647 GCA_902829195.1 Fraxinus dipetala | reverse complement strand
TGAGTGGATTAACTAGTCTAAGTACTCTGTATCTCAGTACTAATCAGCTTTCAGGTCCCATTCCTCCTGGGTTGGGGAAGTTAACATTACTTCAGGATCTAAAATTGTACGAAAATCATCTCACATGTCAAATTCCAGCTCGTTGAGGGGATTAACTAGTCTACATTTTCTGTATCTCCACACTAATCAACTTTCTGGTCCCATTCCTCCTGAGTTAGGAAGTTAACATCACTTCAGGACCTAGAATTGTGCCACAATCATCTCACTTGTCAAATTCCAGCTTCGTTGAGTGCATTAACTAGTCTAAATTTTATGTATCTCTATAATAATCAACTTTCTTGTCCCATTCCTCCTGAGTTGGGGAAGTTAACATCACTTCAGGATCTAGAATTGTGCAATAATAATCTCACACGTCAAATTCCAGCTTCCTTGAGTGGATTAACTAGTCTACGTATTCTGTATCTCCATACTAACCAGCTTTTTGGTCCCATTCCTCTCGAGTTGGGGAAGTTAACATCACTTCAGGACCTTAGATTGTTCCACAATCACTCACGGGGAGTATTCCTCCAGAATTTGGAAGTTTAAGTCAACTGCGAGTACTCGATCTTTCTTCGAACCAATTACGTGGGGAGATTTCGAAGGAAATTGGGAAGTTAACTTTATTTCTAAATCTACGTTTAGAAGATAACCAACTTTCTGCGAATATACCTGAACAATTGGGATAGCTGTCAAATTTAGAATACCTTGACTTTTCAAGAAACAAGTTGACGGGCAAACTACCTGGAAATTTAGCAAACTCTGAGCAGTTGCATTACTTGAATTTGAGCTTCAATTATTTAAGTCAGAAAATCCCTATTCAGCTTGGTAAGTTAATCCATCTGTCTGAGTTGGATATGAGTAATAATTTACTCACCGGAGAAATACCATCTGAATTGCGATTTATGGTAAGCCTGGAAATGTTAAACCTCTCCCACAATCACCTCTTTGGACTCATTCCTAAGAGTTTTGAAGACATACCTGTTTCGATGGACATTGATATATCTTATAATGAGTTGGAGGGTCCAGTTCCTAGTGGTAAAGCCTTTCAAAATGTCTCCATAGAACATCTACTAGGGAATAAAGGATTGTGTGGCAATATTTCAGGATTACAACCATGTAAAAGCCCTCATGGAGTTAAAAATAGGTAGACAGGGAATGACCACAAACTCATTTTGATAATTGCATCCCCTCTTCTTTGTGCATCTTTAATTCTATTTGCATTGATCGGGATCCTCATCCTGTATAAATGCAAAAAAGATGAATCCAAACAAAGAAGATGATGTTTTTCTCACCGTACTCAATGGAAAACTCACGTATAAAGACATCTCAGAGGCCACAAATGAATTTGATGCAGCTTTTTTTTTATTGGAGATGGAGGATGTGGAAAGGTTTACAATGCACGACTTTCATCAGAAAAGTCAATAGAAGGGAAAAGACTTCATTCCTCATCTGAAATGGTTACTGTAGCAGTTAAAAGACTTCATTCAACATCAGAAATGGCAAACTTTAATGCTTTCCTGAGTGAAATAAGAGCATTGACAGAAATCAGGCACCGGAACATTGTAAAACTTTACGGTTTCTGCTCAAATGATCAAAACTCACTTTTGGTCTATGAATACCTTGACCGAGGTAGTTTGGCCAAAACTCTAAGCGTAGATGAAGAAGCTAAGAAATTGGATTGGCCTAAAAGGATTAATATCGGAAAGGGCGTGGCTTATGCTTTGTTTTACATGCATCATAGTTGTTCGACTCCAATTGTTCATCGAGACATATCCAGCAAAAACATTTTGCTTGATTCACAGTGCAAGGCTCACGTTTCAGATTTTGGTACTGCTAAGTTTTTGAAATACGATTCATCGAATTTCAGCTCTCTTGTAGGCACATATGGCTATTTCGCTCCTGGTAATATTTCTTTTTTCCTAAATTTCATTCATGGAATGTGGATACATGATTTTGATTGTATTTGTTCCCTGTTTTTTGGGTAGAACTTGCGTACACAATGAAGGTGATGGAAAAGTGTGATGTGTATAGCTTTGGAGTGTTAGCGTTGGAAGTGATCAAAGGAAGCATCCTGGTGAATACATTCAATACGTAACAACTCCGTCACGTGGAGATTTACAGTTGGAAGATTTGTTGGATCCACGCACTCTTTATCCCACTCGAGAAGAAGAGAAAATTTTGATGTCTATTGTTAAACTTGCAATTGAATGCCTGCATTCCAATCCACAATATCGGCCAGCCATGCACATTGTTTCTGATATGCTGGACAAGTAAAGAAATGAATTGATTTTATGTATTATTTACACTTCATGCATTACCGCTAGTTGCCTTTCCAATGTAAGTAGGAAATGAAGTTTCCTTCTTGTTTTAACTTAGGTTTGCTATGCATTATTGTATAGCGAGATTTGTTTACAAGTTCATATGAAATTGTAACTTTTATTCTTGAAATTAAGTATATCTATTACCGTACACCCTCCAACCACTTGGTAATATAATTTAAACATACTAATTTATATTACCATTTCCTTTATATTATAAGCCATAACTGACAAGAATGAAATTAAATTTGTAACTAAGTGAATATTTTGAGGTCATAAAGCTTTTCAAAACTTTTGTCCTCACGCGAAAAGCTAATAGTAGGTGGAGTCAATATAGAGGATGGGGAATTGCGGCGAGGACTAGCTGCAAGATGGGTTCGTCGTCTTGACTTTTATTTTTATTTTTATGTTTTCAAACTTATATTGTATCAAAAATTAAAGAGACATCTCGTTGTGTTTCCAACAAGTTTAGAGACATCCTCTATTTTCAAGAATTACAAAAACTTTCTCATTTCGAGTTTTGAATAATGGATATCTCCCATGACACTCCGTTCATTTACAATAAATACAGAAACGTCCCTTATTTCATGTTTGAGTAACTCATTCCCATCCACTATAAAGTTATTAGATCGTTGAATAACACAAACCTTCCTTATTTCGAGTATTATTTAAACTAAATTTTGAATTCATTGGATCGTTAAAGGTAAACCAACTCAAAGCATTTGCATATGCAGGAGATTTTCTGTTTCTCTTACCTATCCCATATAACTATGCCAATGTGCCGCGCATATGTGTGTATACAATGAGGCTTTGAAATTGTTTGGACCAGTCTGGTTCTCTGTATTGAATCTCACTGTTCAGGTGTTCATTGTTTATAAATTCAAAACAAATTTGGAAAGTTTTACCCATTTTGTCTATATTACGAATTTTGTTCATTGTCACTCAGTTACATTGCGTTAATTTGATCAGTTATTATTTATAGTAGTATAGTAAATGCAAGTTGTAGTTCTTTACCAAATTTACATACTTAGTTGAAACCCAATGACTAAGAAAAGAAAATTGAATTCACATGAAAACATCAATCATTTGTTTTTAATATGGATCAACATTCTTAATTGAGGATTTATTTTAAGTCAAGTCAGAAGGGTTTGTATATTCGAGTGGTACATTTGAGGTGGTCCCTTCGCCATGCAAATTTAGAAGGTCTGTTGCAAATGAGAAAAGTTGCTTCTACTCAAGAAGGCAATTTGAAAAATTGTCTATTTGAAGAATCACAAATTAGTCTATATAAAACTTCTCCATTTTAATCACGGGCATGAAAAACCCAAAAACTACTTCTCTCTACTCTCTACATACCATTCTTAAAAAAATTATTGCTTATGAAATCGTTATTTTGGTATTATATCAATCAAGTTAAAATTCATACAAAACTTTTGAACTTAGTTTTAGTTGAAGTCACTGTTTGTTTAAATTAAAAAAGTTGATAAAAATCTAAATCAAACTCAGCAATTAATTTTAAATAGACATTGTATCAGATCAATAATTTTATTAACTTTTTAATCACGCATTTTATCAACTTTTATCAAAATTCACTAAAATTTATTTTTTTGCAAAACCAAACATGAGAAGTAAACAGGGAGAAATTAATATGATTTGCTCAGAGTATGCTGGTAAATTCATATTGTTTGTACCCATAGACTGCGAAAAGAAAACAAATTCACATGAAAACATCCATCATTTGTCTTTTCCGCAGAATTATTATTCTTAGACTTGATTTTTCTGTTCACATAATCAATTCCTTTAGTTTATTTTGATAAAAATTGATGAAGTATGTGATTTAAAAATTGTGAATCCATAAAATATATAGCTAAATTTAATTATTAACTTTGACTTAAATTAAAAATCTACCTACAAAAGGAGCTTAGCAAGAGTTGGTCATTGGTTGACTTTAATACCCGTTCGGATTGGAGAAACACGAGGCAGATAGAAATGTATACTAATGGCAGCTACAAATTGTAGCCGTAATCCCCAACTTATACTAATTGAGTAATGTTATTTATCATCACTATCTAGATGACAGCACCAATGACATTAAATTATATGTTGAATTAAATACAATGAATTATGATCCAATTAATACTACCAATGATATACTGACGCCTAAACTGGTATTCAATATTACTGGTGTTAGATAATATTATTTATTCTGACTTTAGTACTTTTAGCTTATCTTCTCTTTCTTGACATTATACTCCTCAACCATGTAACATAAGCAAAAACAGTCCTCAAGATCCCTGTTTGCCGCGATCAAATGCCACCAAAAAAACAAAAACTTTATTTTTTCTAAAAAACTAAAAAATCTTTAAAAAGAAAAAAAATATATTTCATTTTAATTTTAACCTCAAATCTTCAAAATTCTCACTCCTTTCCATATTTGACATTCAAATTCACACAGTGACCAACTATTTCATCGCTAATATATTACAGGTTGTAAAACCGTGAAGAGCTCAAGTTTCGCCCAAAATATTATTGCTTATAATCATGAATTTTTTTTCCTTCAAACTATTTAATACTTTTTTTCAAATTGAATTGAGATAGATGGGGTTAGTTGTTGATGTATTTAAATTTTGATTTAATTGGGATCATGAAAGGAAAAATGAAAAGATTCTACAATTTTCAAGGAGAACTCCATCATTCGACACTTCTTTGACGAGTCTAAAAGTCATCTCTTTTATTTAATTTCTATTTCTGGGCTTTTATAGGGTTATATTGATAACAACATAGAAATTAAGTTTGAGGGTGTTTCTTAAGCATAAACACTTATCTTCGCCATCAAAATTGATATTTCAGAGTAATTTTATGAATGATATACTTAACTTTATGTGTTTCTCAAATATTTTAAGAGAAATTTCATTATTGGACGAGAACGGATGAAAATGAATGATAATAGATCACAAATGACGGAGGTTGAAAGAAATCTCGAATTTAGGGACAAGATATAAATTTTGAAAGTTGAATGACCTAAATTGCAAAAGTTAAAGACTTTGGTTAAACAAAATATTGAAATAAGAGATCAATATGCACAGGAATAAAACTTACTGGTTTGCAACAACAAAAGGCGGCTAGAAAACTCAATTGTGGATTGGGACTCAACTTTTGTTGCTAGAAAACTCAATTGTGGATTGGGACTCAACTTAACCCATGTTTGAACCCTTTTCTTTTTCTTTCTAAAACTCATTTTTAACAATAATTTTACATATAAACTCAAAAACATTTTCTATTTTTAATCATATATTTTCCAAAAATTTACTATTCCAAAACACTTTTTCCCCCAAAAATGGATCTCAAATATGGGCTTATTGTTTTAATGAGTTGGAACATGTTTTCCAGGAGTTGCAACGAGAATATTCTACATAGGCAAAAGAAAAGGTGGTTGCTAAAATTGAAAAAGAGAAAAATGAAGCTCCTATTTGGTTTAGATATAAATTAGATTTTTTAATAAACTTTGATAAAATTGATAAATTGTGCGGTTAAAAAGTTGTGGAATCTCATAAAATGTGTGATCAAAAACGAGTTTTAAGAAAAAATAATTTTTGAAAAATAAGTACCAAACAGGGGTGAAAAATAAAGAATCAATTTTCAAAAAATTGGCAAGAGTTTTGAACGAAATCAACATTTATATTAACATCCGCTTGGAAAATTTATATATAGTTTATAAAGAGATATTACGAAATGTATGGATAATAATGATAGTAATCATGAATATGCAGTTGAAATTAATATTTTACTAATTGAATTTATAAATTTGAATAGTAGATAATTTCTTTTACAGTTTAAGTTCTTATCTTTATTCTTTAGTAAGAAATACGCTTGCATAACATATCTAAGACGAGGTTCTTAATGTGGTATTCTTGCCAAGAGAAAATCACAATGTTGACACGTAGACAACAAAATTATTTTATATAAAGATTGAGAAACTAGAGTGCAATATGAGCTATGTATGTTAATATTGTATATGAAGTGGTTTTAACAAAGTTACGATGCATCAATGGAGATGTTTGGAGGAAGATGGAGTTTGGAGAGGGGTGAGGTGAGGTGGGGTGAAGGTCTTCTAAAATCTTTCTAGCTTTTTTCATGTGGTCGCGTGAGTATGTACTAAATCCTGTAGCATTACTTATCCTCCACAATAAAATTTAAATTACTCTCTTTTTTTATAATTTAAATTTGAATAAAAATAAATAACTCTATTCGTTTTTTAAAATTCAAGTTTTCTATCTCTCACTTCAAAATTTTTTAAATGTCTAAGCTTATCGAGAAAATAAATTTGATTAATTGAAGTTACAAAAAAAATTGAGTTTCACAACAAGAATTAGGCTGAGACTATTCAATCTTTATTTTATGATTTATGTGAATTGTGCATATGGCAAATTTGGACAAAATTTATCCAATTACTTTAAAACAAATTTTTTTTTTTCACAAGATAACTACATACTACGTGCAATGCATTGTGAATTAAAATATAATTATATTCTAAGGGAAAAATTAACAATGCTTATCATGTTGTAGATTCTAAAGTAAAATCTCAACAATCACTACACCAAATAGAGCATTTTGCAGCGGTCAAAAAATGCTGTCAATCACCTTTTGCAGCGTTCATACGTATGTTGTGGGATGCAATGTTGCCGTAGAATCTTCGGATACGGCAACATTTTTTGAACGTTGTGAAAAACTTTTTTGCAGCGTTTTTTTTTTTACGAACCATTCTATCCAACAAAAGCTAGCAACCCTTTCATCTGATAAAAAAAAAAAAAGAATCCACCTTCTCCAAACACAAAAAATAAGAGAGAAGTGAAGAACCTTTCGAACTCGCTTTCTGCGTACGGTCTCGATCTCATAATACCCATCAATAAGCTTCGAACGCTAGGCCTCAGCTCCCGTCTCGGGCTCTTCGATTTGCAGGTCTGGCTCTTCGTCTCCATCAGCTCCCTTCTCGGCCTGGTCGCCTAAGGAAATAAGCTCGTGTGTGTGAGGGAAGGAGGCGGAGATGAGAGGAGAAGGAGAAATTAGGGCTTTTAATTTTTAACAAAGTTTGACACTTTTCGCAATGTACAAGAAAAGTTGGAAAAAAGTGACTTTTAGCAACGTTTTTATACACGTTACTAAAAAGTACTTTTCGCAACGTTCTTACGCACGTTGTGAAAGTCAAGGAAGTTTCAGCAACATGCATTGAACGTTGGGAAAAGTGACATTTTGCAACTTTTTTGAACATTACGGAAAGTAAGACTTTTCGCAACGTTCATTTGAAAAAGGTTACAAAATATCACTTTTCGCAACATTCACTCACACGGACGTTGCAATTGACCCTTTTAACAATATTTAATCAATGAATTTTGTCTTTTAAGTGTTGTCAAAGCCCATTTTTGTTGTAGTGAATAATTTGTTTTTATGTGTAAATGAGTACTAATAAGTATTATTCTCTATTATCTCATCGATACTATAGAATGGGTCGTATTTATATTTAGAAAATCATTTTACATGACACTATCAGAAATGTAAAATAAATTGCAATGCTACTAAGATCACATTGGCCACCAACTGGAAGCAAGTGGCTAACTTTTCATCATCTGGGTGTACTAATTTTTTGGAAAATATGCATTAGAGGTCCCAGAATTATTAAAAATATATAGTCAAGTCCAAAATCTTTTAATCTTAATACTTACATCCAAAGTCTTTTAATAAATATACGTCGAAAAGACCTCTTAACAGTTCCATAAGAAAATTTGTCAATTGACCAAAAGTCAAATGTTTAACTATAATTTATCAATTTAATGCAGGGTAAGTGGTTTCTTACATTTAATTAATTTTAAAAAAAAAAGCCAAAAAAATAAATAGGAAGAGAATAAAAGACTAAAAACATCCATCTTCCCCAGTGCACCCATCCCAAACCCAACCTGAGCAACCACCCCAACAGCGATTGAAACCGCCACAAAACTCGTCCCCTACTTACCATGCATTAAATTGATAATATTAAGGTAAGACGTTTGACTTTTGATCAACTAACATGTTTTTGAATGTAAACCGTTGGAGGTTATAGGTGCTAAGATTAAAAGTTTTGGGACTTCACTGCATACTTTTGACAAGTTTTAAACCTCTACAACAAATTTCCCTAATTTTTATTATGCCCACCTCTATTATCAATAAAAAATGAGATCACATCCCCTGCCAACACTTCCTTTCCTATGTGGTTTGCGGGCTACTGCACATAGAACGAGATTTACCTAGTACACACTCACAGTGATCGGGGCTCCGTCCCTTCGGTTTGGCCGGGGCTCCACTAGCGGGTTCCTACATCAACAAAAGAAAAATGAGATCACATCTATAGACAAAAGCTTTAATAGATGGTGACCCCTTCAAAAAATTTGAAACATTTTAATACGTGTTAAAATTAAATTAGATGGAAAGTTAGACTAAGAAAAACAATCGAGTTCTCGAAATCAATAATTTATTTTTGCCTTAGGCTTTTTTGTCCACATTTATTTTCACGTAGTTATATATTTTGAATTTGTAGTTCTGAAACTAATTAGGGAGCCTTTTTACAGCTATGTATCTTAAACTTTGTGGTTCTGTAATTTATATAGATAATTATCAATAAAAGTTCATTTTTCAATTTCAATATATGTTCTTTATGTAACAATGTATGAATTACAATCCACATATTTTGTACAAGATTCAAATAAATATTTTCAAGAAGTTTTGGTTAGGTCTGCTTAACTTGAGATTGCAATATGAGTTAATGACCGACAATGATTGATGATGATTGAAACCTTAACCGATGTGAAATTTAACTATATATTTATACAAGAAACTATAGATGCATATGAATCTAGTCTACATAGAATGATATTTACTCTAAAAGACTTGACTTATGAAGTTTTTAGAACACCAAAAATCTTAAGAAGTCTTTAAGGTCCTTTTTTTTTTTTTACCCATAATATCGAGAACAATAAATAATTTCTAAATCAACAATGATTGATTACAATTGAAGCCTTAACCGATGTGAAATTTAACTATATACTTCAATCCTAAATGACAAATTTGGACTTATGAAGTCTTTCACACACAAAAAATCATATTTTTTCCCCAGATTATGAATCTATAAATTTATGTTACGTAGCATGTTGCATTTGAATTTTGATTTAATTGGGATCTTGAAAGTAGTTTCTTATTAATTATTTTTAATGTTGTTTACAATCTTAATTGTAAGAAAAATAGACACCTAGAACGAGAGATCTTTAAAAGACGAGAAAGGAAAATGAAACGATTCTACAATTTTCAAGGTCAACACCATCATCCCACATTTATTTGATGAGTCTAAAATTCCTCTTTTTTATTTAATTTTTAGGGATAATTGCGGCAAAAATCTCAAACTTTTGAAATATTAGCAGATTTTTCTCAAACCTTTGATTTGTTGCAGCTTGACCCTTAACCTTTTCAAACGTTGCAGATAAGGCCCTTTTGGATGGTTTAAGTCCATAATTTCGTAGTTGATCAAAATTTAACTTTGACCACATTTTTAATATTTTAAGAAGTGGCAAAAGAGTAACTTTTCATTTATCATATTAAATAATTAAATAAGAAATAAACAAAAAAAACACACCCATCCACCGTATCATCTTAAGAGAGCAGAGAACTTTTTCTTTATTTTTATATTTGATTGAAAAAATTCTAATCCAATCATATCTCACCACATCATGTGTATATAAATTATTATGTATATGTAGCACAATCGTTATTTTATATTATCTCATCAATACTTTAGAATGGGGTAATATTTATATTTAGAAAAGACCATTTTACATGACACTATCACAAATGTAAAGTAAATTGCAATGTTCCTAAGATCGTATTGGCCACCAACGGGAAGCAAGTGGCTAACTTTTCATCCATTTGGGTGCATTATTTTTTAGAAAATTTTGTAATAGAGGTTCCAAAATTTTAAAAAATATATACTCAAGTCCAAAACCATTTTTTCTTAATACTTACATCCCAAATTTTTTGATAAATGTACATCGAAAAGAGCCGTTTCCATCCAAAAATTTAGGGGCTGTTCTCTTTGGCCGTTTTGGGTCGTTTTCTGTTTTCGATTTTTCAAAACAGTGAAAACGCGTTCTCTTTCCTATTTTCGAAAACGCGTTTTTGAAAACGAAAAAAAATTTGTACACAAAACACAAAACGATAAAATCATCGTTTTGGACGTTTTCAAGCCAATCCCACGAAAAACTTGAAAACA
>CADEPD010002706.1:0-10802 GCA_902829195.1 Fraxinus dipetala | reverse complement strand
ATTCGTTTACAATGAATATTTAATTATATAATTTTAAATAAAAAATTAAAAGGAAAAAATATTTGCTCATTCTTTAAAAAATAATATTTCATTTTAGTAATTATCAATTTCAAAATCTTTATGTAATTATATATCTATAAAAATCAAATGCTTCACTTTTGATGCAAAGAGTAATTATGGTTCTCCTTCTCATTGAATTTGGCGGCAGAGGATACGGTGGATTTTTGTTGAATTAATTTCAATTTTCTTGACTCTGGTTTCCTTCTTGTTGTCAGCCATTTTTGTTTCTCCTCTATAGTTGACGTCCTCCTATTTTTAATTGAGGAACTGCCTTAAAAACCATCTTTTGCCGTAGCTTTTTTTAATGTGGTGACAACATGGTAAATGTACAGTTTCTCACAGACAGCGCCAATATGTTAACAAAATTCCTTCTATCTTCCTTCCATGTAAACATCACATGCACACTGGAACACTCCGTTAGGAGGTAAAGGTCGTCAGTCGAGAAAATGGTCCAACAACCGTTTACACTCCGACGATCAAATCAACGATCGGACAAGAGAAAAAGAGAGTGAGCGAGAGAGAATTTGGATATGGCTAGAATTCATACCTCATTATGAAATGAAGTCACGTGTGTGTGTGTGTAAAGAAGGAAATGAGCCAAGTGGGCATGATGGGTCGAGTCCATAGCCCAATATGATGTTGTTTGATTGAATAGGTCAATCCAATCCGAAAATGCTATTATTTAATTAAATAAGTCCAATCAATTGAATAGTCAACTCCACGTTAACATATATGGGACCTCGTCCGTCTAAGCATACCACATAATTTATGGATATAACATCTAGCATATATTACTATCACATTCATAAACTGATACACATCAACCTCATCGGGTGCTAAAGCCTCAACCCTCGTACACGATGACGAGTATGGCATTTCTATGCATCTGATTCTCAAGCATATGCATTCCGAATGCTCCACAACACGTAGTGGGTATGCCGTTAACTTTGGTTCCTTCCTTTTCAGCTCCATCTAGAAAAATAATGTGTTTGTCATTCGTAATCCTCACCGGCGCCATATTTTCTCCAACATCATATTCTATTGTAACAACAAGACCGTTATTATCGAATTTTAAATTTACAGTTATGATGGCAAAGAAGTCCAGTTATTTGCAACCAATTGGTATGAGGAGCCCAAACATATTTGTGTCGCAAGTTATGAAGACGTTCACGCATTCCATTCCGTGCGTCCAATCACAAAGGTAAGAACGATCACGGATGTTGATGCTAAAAATGCTATGATTGCAGATGATATCATAACATATACTTGAACAAGCGATGTACAAGTTCATCCAATTTTTTTTTTTTTTTTTTCTAACAGAGTCCATGTCATGATTTTAAATTCTTACAATTGACTTCGCAAATTCGTTAAGTACACAAAATGTGACATTCAACAACCCCGACAATTGAAAGATGTACAATTAAAAGATTTTGGTTACGCTCAAAACCTTCGCAACAACCCAAATATACACAATATACAATGTCAATATTCTCGTTAAATTAAATTCATAAGTGACGATTTATATAAAAAGCTTCACCATAAGCCATGAAATTGTCAGGCCTGTTGAAATGTTCTGAGGACATTTTAGATACATTTCAAACAATGTTTCATGAAGTATGTATTATGTAACACATTAGTTCATATAAGTAAGCAGATGCGTGATTTGCTGCAAATAATTCAGATTTTGAAAGATTCAAAAATCAATGGAACCGTATAAATATATACAATCGGTTCAAGAGAAGTCTGTTGTAAGAAAATGCAAGCATCAAAAACTGAGTATTAAGACATGAACTGTTGTTGGTGTACACGTTCCTCGATCACTGTCACTGAACAGATTGGGTGAACTAATTTGCACAACAAATTGTCATAAATTTTGATAGAATAGAAAAAGTTGATCCATATACTCACGGTCTGAAGCTAAGAATCATAGGTGATAAAAAGTTGATATAACACATCGAAGGAGAGTGTTACGTGATTGACCGGAGAATATCCTTCGAACTGATGGAATGAACAAAATGCTATGCAAGAATTCGAATATCTCGTGTCTGGTGTGTCTTTGATGGAAGGGATGGAGTGATAAGTAATGATCTATTCAGAGCAATCTTATGTGAAGACCCAATCCATTCTTGAAATCACGTTGGCAGCAGGGGAGTTAATGACAGCATATTCAAAATTATCAGTTACAAAATAGTATTTCATTTAATTTATAGTATTGCTTGAATTATTATATATTTCATAGGCAGTTATGGATTTTTTCCTAGAATAAAACTTAGGTGTACAAAATCTGCATAAACTATAAATAGATTTCTTGATAAAATACACAAAATCTGTACTACATCGAATTAAAACACCACAGAAGGTATTAAACTTCCAATGCATGTGACTTGATTTCGATATAACATGTTAAATTGAATTCCTAATTAAGAGTTTGATCCTAGCTCTTCAATTTCATATTAAGTTGTGATACGAGGACATTTTTGTACTCCAGGATGGCCATGGATACAGGTGATCTAAATTGAGCATTTGATTTCCTTCAAATTTGCAGTAAATTGAACAAAGAACTAAAATTTATCGAACTTGAAACTTGCAAGGCAGATAATTTTCATCGATAACAGACATCACATGACATATACGAACACGCTCCTCTCTAATTTATATTTACATAGATAAGAAATTACAGCGATATATGTAGAAAGTTTCCTGAGGTAGCAAGAGGACTTCCTATAAAATGTAAAATAATGAACAAATTTAAAACATTTAAAAACAAATAAAACCTTTGAATCTATTTTTCTCTGGGTAATTAATCTCAAGAATCAAGTTACATTCATAATCCATTATTTAGCTCTATCACTCCCCCTTTAACTAAGTCAATTTGATCATAATGTTCTCTGATTTTAACTATGGCTACAAAACCACTAGCCTTTTCTGATAGATCCTAATCTGATTCCAAGAAAGTAAACCCTCTATTTCCATGGTGGTGTATGGTGTTTAAAGGGGGGGTTATGTTCACACCCGGTCTCTGGTTCTGGTTCTTTGCGTTTTTCGCCAACTGAACTGGTAGTGGGTTGGGAATTGGAGCTCGATTGACCTGATCTGAAGAACTGTCTCAAGCCTGCAGGATCATGGCTTTCTCCCTCCAACGTCAACCCAGAGTTAAGATCAAAACTATTTCGTGAAGGCCCGCCTCCATTTAAAGAAGTTGAACCTGCCATGGTTAAGAAAGCAGGCTGATGAGCTGAAGCAGGGTCCACAATCTGAGGGACGTGTCCTCTAGAATCCACCATGAATGGAATGGGCACACCTGGCCCGTACATTGTGGATATGAAAGGCGTAGGAGGCCTGGGAGCATGATCAATGTAACTGTAAACAGTAGGAATATCATAAAGTACAGATCCACTTCTCGGAACACTCCCTGATCTTCCCAAATTAATGTCCAATGCAAGCTCCGGAGTCCTTCCATCAAGCAAGGGAAGAGCTTCAGGAACGAAATCTTTATGATTGACCTCCACCTTTGTGCCCATGATGGATATTACAGAGTCGTGCAATTTAATACCTCCGAAAGCATTCGAATGATTGGGTGACTTACTAAAATAGGAATGATCCAATGAATTGTTGAGAAAAGCCGGCTGGTCATTCAGATCAAAATTCCTTAAAGAAGGCTGCTTTGATGACGAAGAAGAATGAGATTGACTGTGATGGCCATTCCTAAGCGGAAAGAGCTGTCCACTGGACCGCCAATCTGATGGAACATCACCATCTGCACTTGCACAATTAAGATCCAATTCAAGGTGTTCCGAGATTGAACTTGCTTCTGCCAATGATTCCCTGGAAGGAAGAGCTGAAAATATGGGACCCCGTCTATCTGGTAGTAGGTTTCCTTTGTCGTCTTCACTTTCAGCTACATTCAGATCAATGTCAAAACATCCTTGTGGTTTCTTTCCTTTATCACCTTCATGTATGTGGCGAGGCGATGCTGGATGGAAAGCACTTGTTGCAGCGGAACCTTTCCATCCAAGATTGCCCTCAAATTGCAATGGAGTAACAGGTAATCCAGGATATGCTGTTACCCTTGAAGCAGAAACAACAGACACAGGCGTGGAATTTTGATTTCTTGCACTGTATGCATCTTCTGAACAAAGTTCTAGGTTCAGATCAAAATTACATAAGCCTTTCTCTGTATTGACTTCTTCTGGAGCCACCTTAGTTATCAAAGAGGTTTCCATATCTTGTGTTCCATTTTTCTCATCAGCATCTAGCTCAGACCCTTCTCGGATAGGTGATGCTTCTGCGGACTGAGCAGGCTCAGTTTCCTCCTTACGTGGGCCATCACAGGCATGTGATTTTATTCTACTTACAGTGTCTGGGCTATCTGGCTGCTGTATTTCATCTTCCTGCACTTTCTCACGTGAACTGAAACTATGTTCTCTGAAATCTACTTTTCTCTTCATGTCTACAGAAACTCGCTGTGCAAGTTCCAGCGGATCTACAATTCCATTCTCCAGTTCAATATCAGAATTCTTGTAAATCTCAACAGTATCTCTATCCATTTCATGTTTCACAAAATTATAATCATTTGCCAGATCATCGTCACTTTGACCGGTAACATGCGGGTCAGGTTTGTCTACCCCTACAGCATCCTTGGTCGTTGATAAAAATGTTCTGGAATCCTTAATATTTTCCCTACTTCGCTCATCATCATCAGACTTACAGTTACCGCCTTCTTTAATTCTGTGTTCATCTGCACATCCTCCATCATCCACGGTACCCCCACCAGAGTCAATTGTCTTCAAATCGTCAAAAGAGGAACCTTTCTGGCAAGAATTTCTGTCTGAAGCATCAGCAAGTTTCTGTAAACTAGGTTCAGTCACCGAATTCAACCCAATTGCTGTACCAGAATGTGAAGGAAAAGCTCCATTTTCTAATAGTTTTGATTCTTCAATCTGGCCTAGTTTCTCGGGAGAACTACTAATGCTTGAGGGTTGCTTTATTTCACAAGAAAACTCCGACTCCTGAAAATCTGTCCGTCCATCACCCCTATCTTGCCTTTGAACAGTAAAACTAAAAGATTCAGTCAAGGTAGAACCTTTTGAAATACATAGAGGATCTACGGTATCAGAAATATTTTCATTAGCAGCTTTTGAGAAGGAAGGTGAGACGACACGATCTAAAGGTGTATCACTCGAAGTTGGTTGGCCCAAAGGCATTTCAGAAGCTAAGGCATCTTCAACCTTGTTAGCTTGCAGAGCATCAAAACTTCTAGATGGCAACGGGTCATCTCTGGTTGATTTCTGATGTTTTTCTTCATCAGAACTCTCTCTGGATAAAGGAGCATCTCCGAAAGAAGATTCTTTATGGCCAGAATCTCTCTTGATATCTGCACTTACTCTAATTTCACCATCAGTCGATTCCCCAACTATTTTAACATTCTGGGAAGATGCACCATTGTATCTATCTTTTTTCCAGCTGTCAAACAGTGTTTTGGCCCTAAGCTGTACCTTGGGACTATTATGGCCGAGAAGATCCTCAACAGTCGTCCAGATTCCACAAGAAACCAATTTCACATTGTCTACATGCAGCTTTTCAAGTGCTCCGAGTAAATGAGTGATGGACTCTTCCACAGAGCTGTCATTCGTGTCGTTGCTGAATTTCTGAGCATCTTTTAACCATATATCCATGAGTTCGAGTCCATCTAACTGAACAAAAAGATCAAGACAGTCCTTATTCTCGGTGGTAGCTATAGTCTTGGCAACTACAGACCATTGTCTTGTTGCATCGCCAACATTCTTTGCAATATAGTCTCTCTCTTTCTCCATTAGAGCCAGAAGTTCCCTGACACGAATGGGGGCTGTTAGCCCATTATTCATCTCCATCAAGGTGAAGAAGTCCTCAAGCATCGTAATAGTTCACAAGTTGGGACTTCAAAAATACAAACTTGTCCTTGTAAAATGCTGTTGCATTTTTTCTCAACCTTTTGGCACCACTGCCTGCAAAACAACATGTTGATAAAAGGTTACAGTTTTTCCAGAATCTTAACCACAGAGTCATGGAGTGTAGGGTTTCCAATCCAACTGAAGAAAAAGTCCAGTGAAGGAATCAATTAATGCTAGATGATAACCTCTCTCTCTCGCACTAAAAACCAAAAAAGAGAGAGAAAGTTAAAAAGAAGAAGCACAATATAAACTCCTTTCTTCAGATAGAATGTTTTTATTAGCTTATTTGTTTACTTATTTGGTTAATTGAGGTTGTGTGTGTCTGGTGGAGGGGGGTAGCAGGTAAAATATATATCCAACCTCCCTCTCCCCCTTCCTCCTATATCATTATTGTGCTCTTCTTGATAATAATTTTGCTCATTGAGGCACAGAAATCAAATGACAAAAACACAAAGTACTGCAAAACCCAACAACTTTCTGTCCCATCTCAGTGCTGATTCCTGTAAATTTGTAGCTGAAAAGAAATTTTAAAAGGGAGAACAGACGGTGGTGCCTGGGGGGGTGCTCGGATGCTGTAGCATTATAGCATGCATCATATCAGCAAACTTCTGGGAGGAGCGATTGGGATAGAAATAGAAATAAACATCAATATGAATTAACTAGAGCAGTTAAAAACCAAATCAAGATGCCCACTTTTTGGTAAATTGAAGCAGATAGCCATGATAAATTTTATAATTTCGCCAATAAAGAGAACAACAAACTAAAGCCATATTCTCATTAAATTTGGATCAGCTACATGAATCCTTATTTGCCAAACAATTTTGTTTGTTGCCAGATCTAATGAAAGACCTAAAGTAACTATATCCATAGCAACTCAACTATCAGAGGATAAGTTAGTTTTTAGTCTACTCTTCCCCCTCTCAACTTGCCTTTTTGCTCATTAAGAAAGAGTAAATCATGTGAAAAAAGGTTGCACGACTTTTATAGTTTAGAAATATTTATGAAACAAAGTAAATCACTCTATTAAAGAATATTCAAAGCAGCAAAGCTGTGTAAACATGAGTTTTACCAAACTAAAGTTGTCAGAGCAAATGAAAATTGGTGGACTAAACCTTTAATTTACCAAACACGTGGCAAGGCTTGAAATATGTAACTAAATTCAAGTTTATGAACAAACACTCGGACATTTAAGAGAGTCCGTCCATAATGGTCATAATTCTTAGACTTCTAGGGAAACGTGTCGAAAATACATTTACTAACACATGCCCATCTTAATTAGGCTACTACTTATCAGTTACAACCTCGGTCCCACTTAAAAGTGATGATCTCTTTCCTTGAATGGAACTTTTACAAACACACTTGCCCAAATATCCTTTATAGGCATAACTACTATAACATATTAAAGAAATTCATTCCTTTAGCCTCCTCTCATTGTTTCTCACAATGCTATAGGAAAGGGAGGGCAAGCACAGCAGATTTTTTAAAATAGCCAGAAGTAAGTTAACAGATATTAAAAGGGTGCTCTGGGCATATAAAACAATATAAGAAACAAGCAAGCACACATTTATTCAGAAACAATACTCTGCATGAACTGAAGCGTGCAAATTACATATTCCAATAGTACAGAAGAAACTATTGTCTTTTAGGAAAAGCAATCAATTAGAAGCTACCACTGAAATTATAAATAAGACAAATTCAATTGTATATTCAAAGATTTACAGTAAAATAGAAGCAAAAAATTCCCTTGGTTACTCATTAAGATATGGAAACCTTGTACATACAGAATCTATGAAAATCAATTAACTAACAGAGAAATGTTCACTTAAAAATTGGAATAATTATATTTATGCAAACAGTTGTAAACTTTACCGTTTGCTCAATGCCCTATTGATCAGCAATAACAAACTGGATTTATTTTAATCAAAATCGCCAAACAAGTCTAAATTGAATCCTGAAAAGGCAAAGAGATTTATAAAATACGGAAAACAATCATTAATTAATTCGCATATGAAACAGATGAAATAAAAAGCTCAAAGGAGAAACTGCAAATGAATAAAATAAAACCCACCAACTCAAAAAAATCAGCAGAAATCGAAGAAACCGATCTAGGGTTTCACCACAGCCACAAGACTGAAAAAACACAAAAATTCCTACCACGGAAAATCGGAAATTTTAAAGAGCAAAGGGTCAAAATCTTATTCCGAAACCCTAAATAACAATTTTTACCTTAGCGTAAGAGTTAGCGTGAAGTCTTATGTGTATATACGTTTTAAATATGAGACATACCAAAGATTAGGTTAAAATTACAGCAATTAATGCAGCAAGATATCAAATTAAAAACGCTTAAATCCTCAACATAGTCATAGCATATAGCAAAAAGTATAATGGAAATTAAAACTTCCCAAACATAGAAAATAAAATTTACCTCTTTAGGAAGAAAAAAAGTTCCAAATCCAAGCTCCACCTCTTCAATTCACCTCAATCAAGAGCTCCAATTTTTACTATATTTAAATCCGCATTCCTTTCTCTCTTTACCTTAAAAAAATTAAACATCAAAAGAATAATTAGAATTATTCTCTCTTCTCAAAACCCTAGTCTGAATTTCAACGTTTCTTCTTCTTTTCTCTTACCGAGATTTTTTTTTTTTTTTTCCGGCACTTTGCAAAATAATTTGATTATTTTATAACTTCAATTTGCTATTTTTTTATTTTTGTTTGAAGAGAGGATTTGCTTCTCAAAGGTTTGCTTGTTGATCTGTTTTAGACTTCAGTACGCAAGTAGGTATTCAACACGTGTCAAGCATACCCGGATTTCCTTCTCGGGTAGGGTTACCGGGTTGTCCTGTTGATAATATATGAATATACAATAACTAAGTAAAAATTTTATTCATTATTATAATGAAAAAAATATTAAGTCCTTTTTTATTCAGCTAAAAAATTTGAATTAAAATGTCCGTCAATAATTAATTAACCATATATTTTATAAAATTTACAAATTTTAATCAAATATTTCATCAATTTTTATAAAAAAATGATTTCCATTCAAACCAAACGGAGCTAAGAATTTTTTGCATAAAATAATATATTTGAAGTAATTATCAATAATACATGACCAAATTTGTAAAAGAATATTAATTAAAAATTGAAGTTTAAGACTGATTGGTCGTACCTCAGTAGGGGAATTTTACTTTATGGTCTGTTTGGGCCGGATTAAAATCTGATTTTTATTCAAGTCAAAGTCAAACAATTAATATTAATCATATCTTTCATGAGTCTCACATCTTTTCAACCGCACATTTCAAAAATTTCTATCACAATCCAATAAAAATCTAATTTTAATCTCCACCAAACACCCTCTTAATTAAGCCCCATTATTTTTTAAAAAAAAATTTAATAGTGATTTTTGGATAACGCGTGGTTAAAAAGTAAAAAAATAAATTTAAATGGAAAATATTTTATTGTGTAAATATGTGATTGAAAATGAGTATGTAAATTAAAGAGATTTTAAATAATGATTGTCAAATATGGACTAAACTTCTTCTGAACTCAAGTATTTGTATCATCTACAATGATAAACCAAGCTCATGTTTTAGCTTCATTCTCTAAAAACTTATTTTTAACCTCACATTCTCTCAATAAAATAATTTTACATATAACTTGTTGCTGGTGTAGCGAAGCTTATTGCACAATTCACCCAACCCAACTAAGCTAATAAAAACAGTTACTTAAATCTTTTTTTTTTTTTTTTTTTTAATCATTCCATTCAATTGAGTCGAATTGCTACAAATACTTAAAACACTACTAGCTCCTTTGAGGCCATAATAATTCGTGCTAGTTTTAGCGTCTACCTCCTTTGAAAGTCTTCCAAAAATAGCACAATATCTTCTTTCATTACATAGTTAAGGATCGTTTGGCATGACTTTTGCTTTTGATCTCACTTCTTCTAGAAGTGCAAGCTACCTAGGTCAACTTCATCTAAAATATTTTTATCTAGAAAAAAACACTTTCAAAGAATTATCTAAACATATAAAACAACTTCTAAATATCAAAAACATCTTTTAACTTTTTAAGACATCTATCAAACGAATCCTCGGATTCATACCAAATGTTTTTTTTTTTTTAAGTATTTGATATTTCATGTGTCAAGTAATTAACAATTTTTTTTCATGTATTAACATAGTTTTATTCTTTGAGCAATCTTAATGAGAAATTACACGTTAAATACATTATACATGAACGATACAAGAAATTTATCCAAGTTCCAAAATCATACATGAACTCAACTTTGTATCAAATTCATATATGAACTCACAAATTTATATTTCATTCATAGATGAATTAACATTTGTCATCAAAACTAACAGAATAATCCACATAGCAAACGAAGTTCCTATGTTGCACGATGTGGTTAAAATTGGACATATTAATTACGAGAATGGTAATTTTATTCCTTGTATCAAAATCATAAATGAACTTTACCTACCGTATCAAAAGCATACATGAACTTAGTTTTTTTTTAATCAAAATCATACATGGACTCACAAAATTATTGCATCCATACACGAATTTGTTAGAATTTTGATATTGTATTTTTCTAATTAAAATATGACTAAGTTTGTCTATCTCAAATTGAACAAGATATTTAGCCACTATTTATCTCCTTTTAAAACAAATTTCTTTAATTCTCATACTCATTTTCAACCACACATTCATATAATAAAATATTTTAGAAGTAAATTCAAATTATTTTCCTACTTTTTAACCACATATTTTCAAAAAATTACTATTCAAAACATCATTTTTCTTAATAATG
>CADEPD010002705.1:0-11683 GCA_902829195.1 Fraxinus dipetala | reverse complement strand
AAGAAATTAGAAACACTTGAAAACAGTAAAACCTAGTATTCTGTTCTTCTCGGCTTAATTTATCTAAAGAATCTAATCACACCCACAATTCCTATCACTTTTCAGCTTTCTATAAACCTCTCTCCAACTTCAGTCAATTTTCTCTTCTTCTTGGGGTTAAATATTGCCATAAAACCATTAGCCTGTTCAGATTGCTCCTAATATCATCCCAAGAAAGGATGCCCGTGTAACTCACCTTTGTTTCCATGGTGGTGTGTAATGTTTCAAAGGGAAATATTCCCACCCACCATCTGGTTCTTTTCGTTTCTCGCCAACTGAACTGATGGAAGGTTGGGAATAGTACCTCAACTGCTCATCAGTTGACATGAATGGACCTGAATTCGACAAGAGTCCCAAGCCTGCAGGGCCCCTACTTCCACCTTCCAATATTAGCCTGGAGTCAAGATCAAAACTACCCTGCGATGGCATGACCCCATTTGAAGGAGTTGAGGAAGTCATATTTACGAGGAATGGTGGCTGAGAAAATGCAGGTGGTAGGGCTGATGCAGAGCCCACGATTTGAGGAACAACAGGTGCACCTCTAGAATCCACCATGTAAGGAATGGGGGCAGCAACCCCATACATTGCGGAGAAAGGCATAGCATGACCTGGTGAAATGCCATTGTAGTTGTATAAAGTAGAATGGGAATATGGAGGTGCAGATCCCATCCCAATAAAACTACCAGTTCTGGCGAAGTTAACGTCAAATGCAAGCTCTGGAGTTCGGCCATTTGGCAAGTGCAGAGTACGAGGAACGGAATCACTACGCTTGACCTCCACTCTTGTGCCCATGATAGATATTACAGAGTCGTCTGACTTTAATTCTCCAGAAGCATTTAAATTTTGAGGTAACTTAGTTAAATTTGAATGATCTGAATAATCGTTGAGAAAAGACGGTTGGTCATTAAGATCAAAATTCCTCAAAGAAGGTTGCTTCAGTGATGATGAAGAAGAAAGAGGTTGAATCTGATGGCTATTTCTCTTGGGAAAAAGCTGTTCGTTGATCTGCCTATCTGATGGGACATCACCATCTTCACTTGCTCTATTAAGATCCAACTCAAGACGCTCTGATCTTGAGTTTGCTTCCACTGAAGATTCCCCAGAAAGAAGAGTGGAAGATACTGGAACATGTTTATTTGGTAGGTCTCCTATTCTGCCATCTTCACTCTCAGCTATATTCAGATCAATGTCAAGACATCCATGTCGCTGCTTTGAAATGCTGCTTTCCCCAGTAGAAAGATCCTTATCACCTTCAGGAATCCGGCGAGGTGATGCTGCATGGAAAGCACTGGTTGCAGCTGAACCTTTCCATCCAAACTTCCCCTCAAATTGCAATGGAGCAACAGGTAATCCAGGAGCTGCGGTTGCCCTTGAAGCAGAAACTATAGAGACGGTAGAAATTTGATTCCCCGGGGGATCCGTATCTTCTGAATGAACTTCTTGATTCAGATCAAAATTGCATAGGCTTCTCACCGTGTTTGCTTCTTCTTGAGCCACCTCAGTGACCTGAGAGGATTCCACATCTTGAGTGTCGTTTATTTGCTCAGCGTCAAGGTTTTCACTACTAGTTGCACAGTTTTCTTGCATCGGCGAAGCTTCAGCAGATAGATCTGGGTCCTGGGCCACATGCTCAGGTGAGCCTTTGCTGGCATGGGATCTTTTTCCACTTACAATGTCTGGGCTACCCGGCTCCTGTACTTTACCTTCTGGTGCTTTCTCAGAAGAACTGCAACTTTGTTCTCTAAAATCTTTATGTTCTCTCTCCACTTCTATGGCAACTTGCCGAGCAACTTCTAATGGATCTAGAATCCCATAGTCTAATTCAACAATAGATTTCTTGTTCGTCATACCAGGTTCTCTGTCAGTTCTGTTTTTCCTAAAATCATAATTATTTGCCAGAGCATCATCACTTCCATCACTATAATGTTGGTCGTCAAACTTGTCAATCCCTCCCTCATCTTCAATCTTCAACAAGAATGTACTTGAATTTTTGGGATTTTCCCAGCTTTGCTCACTGGTGGAGGAGTTTTGCAACATAGTGTCAAGTTCATCATTTTCTTCAGTTCTCCGTGCACTTGGGGTTCTGCATTGAAATGAACATCCACCATCATCGACTGCATCCTTTCCTACAGAGTCAATTGTCCTCGCATCAACAGAAGATGAACTTTTCTGGAAAGAAACTTTTTCCGTAGCACCAGACAGTTTCTGTAAAACTGATTCAATTGCAGAACTTGATGCATCAGCAGCTTCAGAAGTTGAAGAAAAGGGTTTATCTCCTAATGGCTTAGATTCATCAGGTAAGCCAAATTTCTCAGGTGAACCTTCAATCTTTGCGGTCTGCATTATATCACGAGCCGACTCCAACTCTTTCAAATCAGTCTGATCATCAAGAAAACCTTGTCTTGAAACCACTAGACTGCATGAATCAACTGAGGCAGTACCTGTAGGATGACATGCAAGAGGCCCCATTAAGATGGAGCCATTTTCATTAGCAGGCTTTGAGAAAGAAGGCAAGCCAACATGATCTGAAGTTCTATCATTCATAACTGGGTGGTCCAAAATTTTGTCAGAAGTTTGTGCACTTTCAACATAGTCAGGTTCAAAAGCATTGAAACTTTTAGATGGCACAGGGTCATCTTTGGTTGACTGCTGACATTTTTCTTCGCCCACACTCTCTCTTGAAATTAGAGCACCTACTAAAGAAGATTCCGAGTGTCTACTCTCTCTCACACTATCGGCAGTTATTTGCATGTCATTATCTGTCAGAGGCCCAACTCTTTCGATATTCATTGAAGATGCATCGCTGCCTCTATCTTTTTCCCAGCTATCCAACAAGGCTCGAGCTCTATCCAGGACTTTGGAACTATTATGACCAAGAAGATCCCTCACAGTAGTACAGATGCTTGAAAAAACCAATTTCTCATTGTCTACGTGCAGCTTTTCAAGTGCTTGCAGTAAATGAGAAATTGACTCTTCGACAAAACTCTCACCTGTTTCATTGCTGAACTTCTGGGCATCCTTCAACCATTTATCAATAAACTGAAGCCCATCTAACTGAACAAAAAGATCAAGACAGTCCTTGTTTTTGGTGGCAGCTATTGTTCTTGCAACTGCAGACTGCTGCCTAGTTGCATCACCAACATTCAAAATACAATCTCTATCTTTCTGCAGAACAGCCACAAGTTCCCTTACTCGAGAAGGGGCTGAAAGCCCATCATTCATCTCAGTCAAGGTGAAAAAGTCGCCAAGTGACATAATTTCTCACAAGTTAGGAGTCCAGCATGCTATATCATTTCCCTGCATTTTACTAGGAATCCACTGCAAAACATCATATTAAGTACACGTCACAAACATAGTAATTCCAAAATCTTAACAACCAATTGACAGAAAAAGACGTTGAAATTCAAGCAACATAGTGAAACTTTTTTGGAGCTTCACGGTTAACAATGTGATTGAATGGAGGAAACATAGAACACCCACAGCAAGACTAGAAACATTTACTTGTAAATTTCCCAGGTTCATAGTTGGATGTTAACAGAGTTGAATCATTAGATAATTTTTGAAATACATGGTAACATAGCAAGGATGTCAATGATATCAAGCATTTTAAGGTGCTTTATCTTGAACCGTCTCAATATTATCCGTATTTGAAGTAGAATAAGACCATCTAAACAAACAGTGTTAACAAATCCACATTGAGAAGCACTAGGATCATGCTCAATCTCAATACATGGGAATAAGCCCTCAGAACTATTTCCGTCCAAGTTTTTTCGGAAAGACTTGCCAAAGACCACATAAATGATTACAAAAAGTCCAAAGGTTAACTGTAATTGCATAGGAATAAGACTTTCAGAACAAAGGGCGCTTAAGAAGATACCCAAAAAAAAAAAATGGATTTTGCACCAAGGGTGGATAGGGAATCTTTTGAAACCAGGGATATAAAATCATCTTGATTTAAAATTTACATTTGCTCAAGGTATAACAAACTTAACAAAAGGTACTACTATCAATTACTTGTTTCCTCAACCCAAAAACTTCAAATGCCCATTACCTACTCACTTCTGAAATCACAGTGCAAGATCATCTCATACAACTAACCTTATAACCCCAAAATATCCAAATTCAAGATCGTAGAAAAAAGATTATAAGTACATAGCAAAATTAACGCCATATATACCAGTGAGGAGGCGAAAGAGCAAACTAAACTGTTGCAATTTGTAAGTGTTTGAATCACCCAATACAACATACATACTGATGCAGCACTTTATATATAACACAAGAATACAGAAGTTAGGGAAGGGGAATCTTAAGCTTTGGTAATGTCCCCCTTTCCTCAGAAAGGAGAATAGGAACAAAATAAACTTAAAAGAACATAATTGCAAAAATAGATATCTTTATTCTTTCTTTCCTATACACCTACTTTATTTAGAGAGAGAGAGATGAACTAATGATGTTTAATTCTTTCTCATAATAGAAAATGATTGGTTAAAATAGCCACGAGAAATTTCTTCAAAAAAGAGTTTTTTCAAATTCAAGGATGAAGTTATTATTCAAAAGGCGGACAAGGAGAGGCCATGGGGAAAAGAAAGAAGGATTGGAAGAGAAAATTTCAATAATATTTGTATTTATATTCAGCTAGTATAAAAATCCTACACGTGCTTAGTTGAAAATTTGAAATCCCTAGTAAATAAGAAAAACTACCAAATCAATACAACAAAAATATCAGTATAACAAAAATAAATCAGGGCTTGTTCGGAATTATTTATATTTTGGTATTATATTAAGTTGCAGAGAATTAAAAAACTAAGTAGCTCCATTTTTAGGCTTCTGTACAAACAAGGAACAGTAGATGCTATGTGCACTCGCTTGCACAAGTGCATGTATCCGAATCCATATGTGGTGGTCTCATTTTACACTATCACATGGTTACCAATGTAGGGGGAGGAGAGCCCATGCCAAGCAACACAATAAAGATGAAGATGTAGATGTAGATGTAGATGTAGACAAGTGTATTTTCACTCAGAAAGAGTGTAACACAAGAAGTGATGCATGAAATAATTGCACAAGTATGAACTATTGATTCCTAGAACCACGAGAAACAATTCATGTTAGGAGATACAAACAATCAGATCTATGCCCAAAATTGTAAAGAATGTACTTCTAACCAAGGATTAAAGCACATTAATATCTCACTGAAGTGAAAGTTCCCTATGGTTCAAAGTCCCCTTCCATTGATCCAACTTTAAGTTTAAATGCACCTTATATTTCAGCCTCATGCTCTACTACCTAAAAATTTTGTAATCAAAAGATCAAAATAATATGATTTATTCAGTAAGAAAAAGAAGTTAAGCAAGTAGATTGCTGAAATTAAGCAACAGCCTTTCAATCCAATTAGCAATTATGATTAAAATTTAACAGTTTAAGACCGTATAATGATCTACATAAATACAATAAAGCCAGAATTATTCAGCATAACATTCACCAGCATTGATTTGCCTTACTGATCAATGTCCAAGCAACAATATCAAAGTGTGGTTCCCAGAAAAATAATGAAATGAGATTCAATGTGAACTCTGAAACCGAAAGGATATTCAGAAGAAAATGTAAATAATTACCTGATTCACATAATAAAACAGTATAAAAATTGCCGCAAGATTGAATTACACTTAGCCCAACCACAGAAAAAAGGCAAATCTAAGGTTTTCCATAACCAGAAAATAAAAAAACTCAAAATTTTTACCCGGCATAACAGACAAAATGCGTGAAAATCTGACTTTGAAAGCGAAGTACGAGGCCAAATATTAAACTGAAACCCTAGATAATTTTTTTCCCCTCAACATTAGAGTTAGCGCGTGTAACGTGTTCATTGATGCATGACTAATAGGAGACGTATACAAGAGAGATAATTAGGATTATGGTAATTAGTACAGCAAGTAGCAAATTAGAAACGCTTCAAACCATAACACAGCCAGAAATTATTCAAAACATCATAAAAAAAAAAAAAAAATTACAGAAAATTAAATGGAGTTTTACCTCGTTCTAAAATTCGGAAAAAACCTTTGAATCCAAGCTCCAGCTCTTAATTCAAACCCAATAAAAAACTCCAATTTTTCCCATCTCATAAACCCTTTGCAGCTGAAAAAATTACAAAAATTGAGGGGAAAAAAAATCAGATTTTTCTCTCTTTCTCGATTTACCAGAGACCCGTTTTGACGTTTCTACTTCCCGGCGCTGAATTTTCCTTTTTTACTAATCTGAAAGTTTATTTTTTTTTTTCTTAGAAGGTTTGCTGGTTTGGTCTGTTAGATCACAAGTAGGTACACGTGCCACGCGTGTGAGCCCCCCAGAGACAACCCAGATTACGCGGGCCGGCCCCGCCATGTTAAAGGCCTGGGTGACTGTGACATGTCTCAAATACTTAGATCCAAACCCATAATTTGAAACAAATCGGTCTAAGAAGCCCCAACCCGAGTAAAAAATAAATATAGCCCATATTTCAGCCTCATTATTTCAAAACTTATTTTTTTAATTATACATTTTTCAATAAAATAATTTTACAAGTAAATTTAATTTTTTTTTCTACTTTCTAATTATACATTCTTCAAAAAATCATTGTTACAATATATATTTTCTCAAAAAAATAGACTCAAACAAAGGCATAATGTTTTTAATGGGTTTTTTTTTGTAGAAAATTTATGGATAAATCATAATTTTCTTATCTTAATTAGAAAAAACACTAAGTATGGACCATATGCAATAAGTATTGATTTCACGACCCGAACTAAAAAAATAGTTGTTAACCAAGAACGAAATAAATATTATTCGAATACTATTGATTTTGCTTAAAATTCGAATGTTATGTCCCGCATTGGGATAAAAGGTGTAGTATTAAATCCGCAGCCATTAGGCACGTATGTCATCAAAAAGAATTTTATTTTTGGGTCTTTTTCGTATTTTTATATATTTTAAGAGAACGAAGAAATTGGGACTAGTTCGTGCAATCGTGGTTGAACTGACCAAATTTATTGAATTATTATTATTATTATTGAATAGACGGCGCGTGACTTGCTCAGTTGAATAGACGGGCTGAACCCGAATTGACCCGTTGATGGGGATTGCACATGCAGGTGCGGAGTTGGTAGTGATTCGGGTTGACGGGTATGGATACTTGAACCAAATTAGGACAAAAAGAAAGCAAATAAAAAAAAAATAAAAAAGAGTGTCAAATCAAAGTTAAGAGGGAATTGGGCACTTCTATAAAGAAAAGGAAAGGTAGAAACAGTCTTCTCTGAAAAGGACATGACCTTAATGACCCCACTTCTGTCACGTGGGCTCACAACTCTCATTATTTTTCCTTTAAAACAAAATAAACCATGTTTGATAAAAGTAGCGAATTACATTACGAGGTACGTGCAGTAAAATATGCTAGGCAAAATAATCGCTCTGAAGCAAACTTCTCGATTGGATCAATGCATGTATGAACTCCAACAAAATTTTGAAGATTACGTCGAGCTAGTATTATTTTTTTCTCGCACTTTTCCAGCGGCATGCAATGTAGCAAGTTAACAAGCATTAATTGTAAAGCCTTTTGATTATTACGACTTAAAAGTACTTCAAGAAAGTTAGGAATCAGAAAAGTAAAAAAAAGTCGTTGAATTTAAAGAGAGTTTGTCCCACTAATCTCAAAGGCTTCCAAATTCTTTGTATTTAAAACTTTTGACTCATTACTCATAACAACTCCAATTCATGGTCAGAAATAATAATTATTTATTTCTAATGGATCGACAACTTCGGTGCACCAAATTTTTAGATTGTGACGTGCTATAGATTGGGATATCTTTCAATAAAAGACAGCTCAAAAATATGAGTCATGAAAATATTTAGTTTTTAATTATTTAGAATGGCTCTCTTTCACCTTACTTTAGAGCTGAATGATTTTTCGAAAGGATTTATTTTATTAAAAGACAGCTCAAAAATATGAGTCATGAAAATAGTTAAGAAAAATTCAAAGTATGGAATAATTATGTTCAGAATATCCTAGCAAAATCATTTGCTTAGTACACACGAAATTACTTAATTAATGCTTAGAGAAAATTATGTTATTACTATTTCTAATTAAACGTATATTTACGATAAATCTTTACTTAATTGTGCTTATATCTTGATAAATCTGCCCTCATATGGTGAGGGTGGTCTTAAGTCTTAACTCTCTTGAGGGGTGGTTTTCTTGATGTTCCTGCTTACCCACGCAGGTGATACTTCAATGTAGAGTTGCTCGTTGATCCTAAGCAATTCAGAGTTTCAAAAACTCGAGCAATCTTGATTATTCAAGATATGGTCGGTTTTGGTATTCGAGTTGAGATTGGCTTATGACAAGGGTGCTACTTGAATATTGCGAAGCAATAGACCTGACTGAATCGATAAGAAAGGTGGAGTGCTGATAAACATAGACACGTGTTATAGTCTAAGTCGGTGGTCATGAAGCAATGTTACAGTTGGGATGGTTTCAAATTAGAATAGTAGTCGTAGTAGTCATTCCATTTCAAGCAAACAGTCAAAATATAAATTGTGTAATTTATATGTTAGCATGGAATAGAGATTCTACAAAGCTAAAGCATTAAAGATTGTAACTATTGTTTCTTAGTAGATTCTTTTTACTTTTGCATGCTTCCCAAGTTGTGTGGTTTTACCATCTAAATATAAGAATAATGTCATCTAATATTAGTGATGTCAAAACACCAATTTAGGTGGCATGATGTGATAAGTTTAATGAGAAGTTCAATTAAATAAGTCATTTTATTATATATCTTATTTAATGTCGCATTAGTGCCACCTAAAATGATATTTTAACATCAATAATATTAAATACCATTACTTTAAATATAATGTTCTTATGCTTTATCTAATATTTATTCTTGCGTGATTTATTTTCCCATCTAAAGCGTTCTCGGTGACTTTTAAATATTCATTGATAATATTTGTAACTAATTAATACGTTTACAAACTTTAGCTTTGCCTGAAAATTGGTAGATAAATATATTGAGTCTCAAAAACAGATTGATGTTCTTTAGTGTCTTAATATTCTGAAATGTTGAAAATTAAATTGTTCAGCCATTCAAGCTTGCATCTTAATCTTTTCAAATCTAGTGGTCAACATTTGTAACTTAAAGTTCTTAATAGCTTGAGTTCCTGAATGTGTGGTATGTGAAACATCTCAAACCTCTTTACCAACCTCACACATAGGCATACGTCTAAATTCTTCTGGTGATACAGTCATAAATAAAGCATGTAAAGTCTTATTATTTCAATTACACCCATCTAAATTAGTTTTTGACCAATTAGCTATAGGATCATTAACAGTGCTAGAAAGGGCAATCCAACTATTCACTACGATCAACCAATTTTCACTGTAGACAATAAGAGTTTACAATATGATCCAGCCTTAAAAATTCACTAGACTCACTAATCTAATTCTTACAATCTTCAAGACCCGTTGAAACGTGCTTCACTCATGCATGCTCCCGATATTTTGGAATTGTGTATCTTCTGTGGATTACTAAGAATAACTTGTTCCTGTATTCTTTCTATGCTTTTGATCCAACCTCCCCAAATTTTCAGCAATTTCTAAAAACTATTGAGAAAGCACATTCCTAATTATATATTTAGGAAGTGTGTGTTTTGGATTATATGATATTTTTTCCAACTTGTAGTTGATTGATCTCAAGATATAGAATTGTTTGTTGATCTCCAAAGAATGTTATGAATGTAGAAAATAATGATCAATCACACTTTTTCATGAAGTAGGACTTGGGTATTTATAATATGAAGGTATTGGGTAGTATAGAATAGATAGAACTCTTGAAAATCGCGAACTAAGGTTTCAAGTATAACACCATTGCTCGAGCGCCAGGTTAACGTCAGATGAGAGACAGGTGTATCGCTCAAGTGACATGTTAGCATAATTCCGACGACTCTTTCTCTATGTTCCATACTCGAACCCAAAGATTCCTAATTCATTTATACATCACCACAAAAAACTCCTTGACTTTTACAACTCTTTTATAATAATCATTTTATCTAAAAAATTGTCAATACAATTTAAAACCTAACACTGTGAAATTACAATTGCTGTTGGTGAGTCATAAATGAAAATACATCAATTTAAGAAATAAATGCGGTGGTTGGGATGTTTACGGTGTCATTTGTTTTATTTTGTGCATTGCTTGCACTTGTAAAGGAGGAAGAGCTAGAAAAGACACGGAGTATAGATCATTTGCATTTGTTACAAATGGCAAAGAGTTAAAATATGTGGCTTACGATTTTATTATTATTATTATTATTGTCCCATCATATTGTGTTAAGTCGTTTTGAAGGTCGGCAACTTAAGTTCTTAATTATTTACTCTCTCGGGAGACGAATAAATTTTCTTAGCTTGATTAAGGCTCTTTCAAAAGAGAAAGAGAAGAATGATACCTATTCATCCGAACGAGGCTTAACAGAAAGCACTGTCAGAACCTCCTTCCATTAACAGTGAGAACTTCGGCCAGCTGAAAAATATTGTCGATTGTTTATGCATCAACATAAAAAGAGAAACATAGACTTTGTTAAATGAGAGAACAATCGTCCTTTTCATTGTCTACTCTTGGGGGCAATTGCCTCAAGGGCAATTTCCTATCCGTTCAAACTGGAGAACTTTGGATTTGAAACAAACATGAGAGAATTCGTGCTCATTGTTGAAGTATCAAAATTGTCGATTAAATTTATTTCCTAATTTTTTTTTTCATATTTTAAATCTGTAAGCATCAATTCAATCTTTTACTCAATTAAACAATATATTGTACACACGATTGACAGTATTATAAGTTTTGAACACGTTTTCAATAATGAAAATATTTTGCTTAATGGTGCTGTTATATTCTCTAGAAAGTGATATAGAGAATACCCAGAGACACTTTATACAAAATCACGATGCTCTCTTTTCTCATTCCATTTTGAGTTAAAGTCATTATTCATTTTATTGTTTACTGAAATCATAACTCTTTTTAATGTTGATTCACATTCTTTATATTATTCTACAAATACATATTATATGTATAAACGACAGAATAATAAAAAAGAACCAATTTACATATACCAAGTTACGATCAAATTTAAGATCAAATATTTTTTAGACAATGAAATACTCATAAAAGGAATATATATTTAGTCCCTGTTTATTTCAAAGTTCTTTATTTTTTATACTCATTTTCAACTGCATATTCACATAATAAAATATTTTGCATATAAATTCAAAAAAATTCATACTTTTTAATCACACATTCTCCAAACTATCATTTCTTCTTAATTTCTCTTTATAATGACAATCAAACAGTTAATATGCTCAAAACTATTCTCAAAATTATAAGGATTCCTCATTTTCAGACAATCTTTCATTCTTCAAAATTATTATCTAAATAACATCAAATTAATTTTATTTTTAATAAATTTCCTTTATCCTTTTTGGTTTAAATCTTTTTTCTCAATCCTTATGGCCATTACCATATAGAGCCAAAACAATGTGATAAAATGTCAGCAATGACAACAAATTAACATTATTTTTAGCTTTGGTTTGACAATTATTATAATGAGTTTTTTTTTTTTTTTT